>VMOF01000002.1:54371542-54443287 GCA_011764245.1 Trialeurodes vaporariorum
CCACCAAAAGATGGAGAAGGGGAAGAAAGTTGAAAAATAAAATAAAATGAAAAAAGAAAGAAGAAAAAAAAAATTGAAAATAAAAAAATGAAATGAAGTGTGGGTGCGAGAGAAGGGAGGGGGTGAAGGATTTGGGGAAGGAGAACGGGCAGGGGTTTGGGGAGGTGAGCAGTGAGATGCAATTGGTGGCGCGAGGAACTTGGTTCAGTTTCAAATCCAGCTGACAGAGTCGGGGTTGCCGCGGTTTTTATTGCGTCAGTTTAATTTGAGCTTCTCGAATTTAAAGGTGCGACCTCGCCGATTTCATCGGTGGATAGAGAGATTGCACCGTTTTAGTTAGTATTTTTTTAACCGAAATCCTGGAAACTGTAACCGGAAATCAGGTGATTAGGAAATTTCACTCGCACCTAATCTCGAGCCTATTGACTGCGGGCGATACCACTTGAACCATATATCTTCCGATTCATCGTTGGAATACTTTTATTGGATTTTGAGAATTTAACGAATAAAATTTCCAAGCCCTGGTAAGTGTTCCATGAATAATATTACCAAAATTCAGTGGGCAACTATTTCCGTGGGTCTTTCAATGGCATTCGATGAAATTACAAATGTGGAAAATCTTATAGTATTCCATCCATGAGCAGCCCACGGTATATCCCATATAATTTCATGAGAAAATAATAATGACCCGATGAATTTTGATCATGGAAATTCTCCGATGCCTTCGCTATTCTGAAGGCCAAAACATCAAAATCGAAAAGATCACATTAATGTGAGACAGTGTTGCCATATGGAGGATAAATAAAATGAAGATTAATAGTCTTATCAAATATTAACCTCTTGAAGGCATTATAAACGAACTTGATCTGGCAAAAGTATGCATTTTTTCACTAAAGACAATTCCCTGTGTAATTATTGAGTTTTGAATCACGAAATGAATTTCAGACCTCACGAAATGAAATTCAGACCACAGTAGAGCTATTTAGGCAACCAAAACAAATTAATTCACTCCATTTCTAACGCATCCTTTTTCCAAAAACTTAAAAAACTGACTGAGCACGATTGGAGCACCCATGGTAACCAAGCTCATAAATCTCGGTGAAATAGAAGTAGGATGATTACAATTGAATCATTGAACGTGCTGTGGATAAATTAATTGACGTAGAGAAAAATATTGCGAAAAATTGAACTTATAAAACCAAAAATCACAGAAAACCACAAACAGGACGAATGGCGTCTTTTAGGCTTCCGAACGGAAAAACTGGGGGATGTTTCGGCCTTTAGATATAGCTGAGGCAACGACTTCACGAACACTTACACCACGGATTTCAACACAGATTCCGTACCGATAGATAGAAAGAGTCAGCATTTCAGCTGAGCTGTATGGATATTGGATACTGACTATGCCACAAGGTATAATACTCTGATATGTATAACCTTCTTTCTGACCATTTTTACTTTCTCACTAGATACTAGCAAAGTTAGATTAGAGAAAGTATTGCAATGGCGAAGAGATTTTCAAGGTATTTTGTTTCGATACTCGGCCCTCTGCATCTAAGTAAATAATGATGATTACAAAATACTCGTAATTGCGGCTTTCATCATGTTAGATACTATCCTAAAGAATGTTCATCCATGAAGTTTCAATATTATTTAACCATATGTGGCTTGGAGGTGTAAATACACAGCACACATTTTCTGTGGCTAAAAACGTGAAACCCAGCATAACTTTTTAGCTATTGATGCGCATATGCATCCAAATTTTGCAGAGATGTTGCTTTTTTCCAGAGGTGCTTTCTTTGTTTCTTTGAAATTTTAATTTTTAGGTTAGTTATGGATGAAAAATGGTTTCCATTTAAATCAAAGGGAAAATGGGTTAAAAAAAAGGAAACATTTAAATATTTCTAAAATGGATCTTTGGATCTGGATCAAAATATTAAAGGGGGGGGGGGTCTGATAGTCTCCTCCAGAATGCCAAAGGGGGGTCTAGGGGTTTCCCTTAGGATATTAAAGGGGGCTCTGGGGGTCTCTCCCTGAGAATTGAAGGAGGGTCTGGGGATCTCCCCAGATTAATTATGATGTGAGAAATGTTCGTAGGGTATTCCATGCAGTTTATTTTGCTTTAATGGGTCTGTTGCATACTTGTGCTAAAACAATAAAGAACATTGACTCTTATGTCAAATTCGGCGAAAATAACGATGCGCTCATTAAAAACGTTCAAAATCCACTCATTAACTCAGGAAATCACTTCAATTTCAACCACCCCGCGCTACACTAGACACTATTTGCACCGGTATACTACTACATAGACGGAACCACCGTGCATAAGTAAACAACATCGTAAGTACAAAATGATGGAATTCCGTTCTAAATACATGAAATATTGGCTGCATTTGCTGTCTGTTCTTTTTGGTTTATCAAAGATTACAAAATAATAAACGAAACATTCCAATGTTTGTAAGTTCTGTTCATGTTTACATAAAGTAGATGGTTCCATCTATGTAGTTATAAGTCGGTGATATAGTGTCTAGTGTAGTGCGGGTTGTTTGAAATGGAAGGCATTTTCTGAGTTAACCCTTTGCGGGGCAGTGGTTAGACTGGGTAACCACCTTTTAATTTTTTTTCCTGGCCATGCGTACAGAGCGCAGCACCGTTCAGCCATGCAAGCATGTTGGTATGATAGTCCAGAATAGGGAAAAAAATATTTTGTGGTGGCACCACTGATATTTGTTTATTTACAAAGGTTACGTTTTTCCGGGATTGGCTAGAAACGGGCGTGCGTCAATATCTCCGCCAAAATCTTTTTATTTCTAAAATTTGTATCAATATATCGATGTTTTATTAAAGGTTCGTCATTTATAGGAGTCTAGTAGACAATGTTTAGCTGTTGTAAGCAGCTTTTTCCAACATTTTGTCATAAATACATAGCTTGAAAAATGGTGGTTATACTGGGTAACCACTGGCCCGGATGGGGCAAAACACATTCTAGGTTTACATTTTGTTGTGCCTACAGCTGTTTTTCTATTTTCAATCACTTTTTGGGATTCAAACGAATCATTTTCAGCACAATGGTTTAGAAATAGTTTCTTCAATTTCACCAATAAGAAAAAAACCTAATTTTATCATCGTTTAGCGGCAAAAATGAGTCGTTCATCGCTGTCTCTTTTCTCATGCATTACCCTCTAAATTACCTTATGAACGCATTTACTTATTGCTTTTATTTATATTGCACTAACTAAATTAACTTCTAATTACCTTTCAGAATTACCTTTTCTTTTCTTATAAATTGCCTTCCACATTGCCTTGCAAATTAAACCCTTTCTTTTCTCACAAATTCTAAATCTCCAAACTTTTTTTTTCCTTTTTCTAAATAATTGTTGTCTATATTTGGTCATTATTCAAAGTGTACTAGACTGGCACAAAATGTTAGCATGAGAAACGTGAACTAGCATTACCACGGCACATTTCTCAATCTAAAATGTTGGAAAAAAATAAACGAAACACTTTATTCTGCGTATCGCACAGTGAATTTACTAATTTTCGAGATCAAACTTCATTGTTTTAGACAAAAAATTGTGGAACAAATAGATGTAAAGAATATAAAATTAATTTTTTTCAACAATATTCATTTTTCTACTGCATTTGCCTCCTCTGATTCTTTGATTCTAATTTGTTTTCTGAAAAAAGTTGTATTTCATAAGTAAAACTAGTTTTGCCCCCTCAAGGGCAGTGGTTACACTGGGTAACCACCTCATATCTCTGCATGTAATGCATGGAAAATTTTGACAAATTTTTTTTGAGTTATTTAGACCTCAGGGACCCTAAAAAACACAATATCAAGTTTTTTTGACAACTACCCTTAATGCGCCCCTCAAAGGGTTAATGAGTGGATTTTGAAAGTTTTTAATATGCGCATCATTATTTTCGCAGAATTTTACGTTAGAAACAATGAGTTATAATGATGTAGCAAAAGTACGCAGCAGACCCATTGTCACCATTGAAGTTAATAATTTCCATCGAAAAGCTAAACGGCAAACCTGCAAAAGACGGAGCACCGCGCCTCCTGCTGCTTCACGCTTGCCACTTTCCCCCGAAGCTTTGCATTTGACAACCCTCTCCCCCCCCCTCCCACCGCACCGCACCGCTACTCTTCAACCGCAATTGTCTCATTCATCGGAGATTTTACGCAAACTGACACAATTAAGCGATATGATGTAAAAGAATGGAAGACAACAGTGACACAGAAAAATATCTAGTTCTGTTCATCAGACTCAATAGCCGTCAAAAAGTCTGCAGCGGAAAAGAAGTCATTTCAGAGAAAATAAGAAAGAAATAGATTCGCAGTTGTTTTCTGCGATGGCCTGGAAAAAGAATGCCTGTTTCCTACGATTCTAGACTCATATCTCATGCCACTCAAGACTTTCATTACATTTATTTTTTTTTATTTTTTTTTTTTTTTTATTGCGCAGGAATCAGTGAAATCACTGTACTGAAAAAAATAATTCGTAAATTCTAAAAATATTATACCGAAAGCACGCAACAATATGCCAATCGAGAAATTTACAGTAAATCAATACTAGAAAGTTTCTGAAAAATTAGCAAATTTAGTTCAAAATATACTCATCTGGGAATATTTATTTATCATAATGATAATGGGGCACATGCAAATGCTCATCAAACATCATCAGGAGTGCTCTTTCCTTTAAAATCAGTAAATAAATCGGAAGGAGATTATTTATGAAAAATGCGCCCAATGGTTCATGGGTCAATATTGGAGTCAACGAGATCAAATGAGATCTCCTGAAACAACAGGTGTGTTCTTTTTTAAAAATCTCCAATCCATTTACTTACACACTGATTTTAAGGAAAGGACTCACCTTATGTTTGATGTGCCCGTCTGCCGGCAAATTTCTGAATGGGTCTGTTGCGTACTTTTGCTACATCAATATAACTCATCGTTTCTATCGTCAAATTCCGCGAAAATAGCGATGCGCTCACATTAAAAACTTTCAAAATCCACTCATTAACTCAGAAAATACCTTCCATTTCAAACAACCCGCGTTACACTAGACACTATATCACCGACTTATAACTACATAGATAAACCATCTCGTTTATGTAAACAAGAGCAGAACTTACAAACATTGGAATGTTTCGTTTAGATGCGTACGTTTCTTATATTATTTTGTAATCTTCGATAAAAAAGAGACCAGACAGCAAATGCAACTTATATTTCACGTATATTAAAAAAAAAAATTCCATCATTTTGTAGTTAAGATGTTGTTTACTTATGCACGGAGGAGAACGATGGTGCATTTGGCTTTTTTCTGAGTATCCCGGTCTTGGAGATACACACATGTAAAATTGTAAAAAATCATGTGCGTAGTGACGTCACTACGCAGAATTCCAATTTTAAAACAATGTATTCTGGGCCAAAATCTTATCCTCGGAACAATAGGATTTAATTAGCAACCAAAGGCATCTTTATTGTTCTCAGCTCATTAAGTACTTTCATTTTCTTCGTAAAAAACACAACATTTCAGACCCTTTCAACTGCCCCATTGATGACATGAGCAAAATAGATAAGAAAGAAAGAGAGAGGAAGAGAGAGAGGGAGGGAGAGAGAAAGAGAGAGAATAAGAGAGAGGGAGAAAAATAAATCGTGTGTCTCACAAAGCCCAGACATATTCCATGATATTTTATTTAAGAAACAACAAGAGTCTGCGGTTGAAACTCAAGAAAAGTTAGACCTTTACCTTTTACTTTCTTTGAACCTATTCGAAATGTGGGGGGTGAAAATACTGAAAGAAGCTGAGAGTAAATTTATTCATGCTTTTCCATTTTCATTTTAGTACTTTGCTTCGCTAGGGGATCATTTAAAGTTAGATAAAATGTAAACAGCTAAAGTATTCGAAGCTTGTTGGGAGTTTGCAGAGGATATCGAGGGATCTTTCCAAGATCCCTTCACGTAAAGACTTTAAGTAAACGCGGGCTCATGCGTTCTGTAACCGTAGTATCTTAAGGTGATTTCGGATAAATCTGTCAAGGACTTCAATCCGATAGATAGCGACACTAGCCACTCCTTCTTTTGTCTTCATCCGGTGCGGTGGTTCACGAGCAGCGAAAACGCTTGCAATCTGGCAATGTTGCATTTCGTCAACCTTAAACCCATGTAAAAAATCGATTTTTGGGATTGTATTCTGTTCAATGTGCATCCCCGATAAGTCGACCATTTTCATGGCTTTGTACGAACTAAATGCATAACGTTGCCAAATTGCACACGCCACCGCTGGGGACAAGTATTTTTGCACTAAACATCGTCGGTACCTTTATTGTAATTTCTTTATGGAACAATATTTTGAACCAACAGACTAGAATGATTTAATCAAACCTCCTTGCTAAGTGTTCACAGGCTTAGTTCAATCTTGTGCGCTTCGAGCATGATTGATTAAAATGGAATCAGTAGGTATAGCTTAGAGCCGCTCAACATCGCCGAATTCAACAAGTGGCCAAACGTGCAATATGGCAACGTTGCATGTGGCTCATTCAAATAACGCACGAAAAATATCGAAGAATCTAGAGATCAACGATGACCATCGAATTCGACCTTTCTCATGGGTTCTAATGGACAAAACGCCAAGTTGCCAGATAGCACTCTTTACCGCTGACGTCAACGAATTAAATTCGATTGTGCAACCGCTCCACGCGCCGCGCCGCGCCGCGCCGCAATGTCACTTAAAACAATTTAACGTCCACTTTCTGACTTTCTGCGCGAGTCCGGATAGAAACCATACAGTTTCACGGTAGCTGAGTTTGATCCAAGTGTGAAACAAAGTGGGTGGGGTGGGGGAAGGGAGGGGCAGGGGAGGGGCAGGGGGCCCGGCGTTAATTTAATAGCGAGATGAAGACAAGAAGATGGTGATACTGAGGTGGAATGGGTGGGCGGCGTGGATGGCGACAGGACAGGTGGCGCCCCTTTACCCTGGTCCTCGCTCTGTTTATCCCTCGAGGCGGTAACCATGGTGACATCCAAACAATCTTTTTTGCACCCCTTCCTCACTTTCACACTCTCCCTCTAATTCCTTCTCTGTCTCTCACTCTCTCCTTTCGCACACACTATCTATTATTCTTCTGTCCTTCTCTCACAAACTATCATCTATCTCTCCCCCTCTCTCTCTCTTTTGCTGTACCTTTCTCTCTCTCTCCCTCTTTTTAGCTCAATCTCTATTTCTCTCTACCTCTTTCTCACACACAATATATCTCTCCCCATCCCTCTCTCTCTCTCTCTCTCACTCAAACTATCCTCCAGCTCTTTCTTCTATTCTTCTGTCCTTCTCACACAAACTATCATATCTCTCTCTCTCTCTCTCTCTCTCTCTCTCTCTCTCTCTCTCTCTTTCTCTCTCTCTCCCTCTCTTCCCCCCTGTTTAGCTCACTCTCTCTTTCTCTCTACCTTTTTCTCACACACAATATATCTCTTCCCACCCCTCTCTCTCTCTCTCTCTCTCTCAAACTATCCTCCATCTTTCCCTATCAATGTCTCTCTCTCTCTCTCTCTCTCTTTCTTTTACTCTCCTTCTTTCTCACAAACCATTATCTCTCTCTCTCTCTCTCTCTCTCTCTCTCTCTCTCTCTCTCTCTCTCTCTCTCTCTCTCTCTCTCTCTCTCTCTCTCTCTCTCTCTCTCACCCATGTAATCTCGGTGACACTGCCACTACACTAAATGCACTCATCCCACCTTCTTTGAGTTCGGATCCTTACCTATATAATTTGCAGCTCTCGAGACGAGTGTAAAAGCTGCAAAAGATACCTTCCAGCGAGCGGCTTTCTGCGGGGATCTTGCGAGTGCGCGTCAAGCGTCGCGTCGGGTCGGCGAGTGATGGTGCGGGGCGGCGGGCGGTGCAGAACGGGACGGGCATGGGAGTCGAGAGAAAGGGACGAAAACCTGGCGATGCCCCTCGGATGAGCATCACCACCGGAGTTCACTACGATGTACAAGTTTAGTTATCATCAGACTACGGGAGGAAGGAGATGAAGGAGGTTGGAAGGGGTGAATGAGAGGTGAGAGGCGATGGGGCGAGGGGCGAGGGAGGTTAAAAAAACCAATTTACTTCAACGTACATTTAGTGTCTGCGGGGCACGCTTTTCGTCCCACTCATTACGCTCTCGCGTATACTTTCCTCGCAAAGAAGTGAAAACTGAACTTTTTATTAAAACGATGTCCTCACAGAGAGACAGAGAGAGAGAAAGAAAGAGAGAGGGGGAGAGAGAGAGAGAGAGAGAGAGAGAGAGAGAGAGAGAGAGAGAGAGAGAGAGAGAGAGAGAGAGAGAGAGAGAGAGAGAGGAGAGAGAGAGAGAGAGAGAGAGAGGAGAGAGAGAGGAGAGAGAGAGGAGAGAGAGAGAGAGAGAGAGAGAGAGAGAGAGAGAGAGAGAGAGAGAGAGAGAGAGAGAGAGAGAGAGAGATGGAAAAACACATTCTTAATGGCTCTGTCAAAAAAGTACCTATACTTTTGTCAACCAATCATTGCCAGATTAGACCAAAGTTTTGAACATAGTTTGATTGAAACTTCGTTGATTTGATTCAACCCTTTTCAATACTATCCCGAGGCATCCGTTTTCGTAACTCGAGCTCTCATTGACAACAAAAGCTACTCACCAAATGTTTAACTGTTACAAAATGATGTTGCATCAAGCGCCTTCAATTATCGAGATGGCAAAATGAACACAGCGGAGTAGGAATATTCAAATCCCTACTACATTTTACTTGATCGAGCAACGTGCTCCGGTATAGAGCTAGAACTCTGCTCTGTGAAGCTATTTTAAAAGGCTTCTTCGGCCCTACTTAAACTTTGTTTTCATTCACAGTGTATTACGTCCTCGCTGAGTTCTGGAATATCTCGTGTAATATACGACATTGCTGTGACGCAGGTAACAAATGACTGCGATTTAGTAGATCGATATATCGTATCGATTGCCGTCCGAGGCCCTCTGGTTCCAAACAAACTCTGATTCAATACATTTTCCCCATAAGCGCATTTTTGAACGGACATTTAGGCTATTAAATCAAACAATTAATGCGACCTTTTTGCGATTATGAATTCGACGTCCTCGAAAATGCTTAATTATGCCTGGTTCCACGGCTAAACCTGCCGAAATCAACATGATACATAGGGTGTCCCAAAAGTAAGTGTACTGATGCTGTCGTTTCAAAACTATTCTACCTAGAGACTTGATTTTGGTTTTATTTTAAAGATCAAATCATTTTCTATCGATTAAAACCAAGATCAGTTCATTTCATCAAAAATTAAAAAAGTTATGACGGTTTTTGTGACGGGTGAATGCGCGCCGCCTATAGGTTTTAGACAAAAAAAATTCTTACCAATTATGAGTCTTCGCTTCTCCGCTATCGGTCGACTCCACCTGAATTTCCGGTTGCTTCTCAAAGTATTTTTTGCCACTTTCCAGACATTTGTGCATTCTTTCCTCCCATTTTCTTAGAAAAGTCTTCTTACATTCTTCTTCGGGAATTTTTTTCAGGGTTTTTTGAACTGCTGTCTTGATTTCAGCCTTAGTCTCAAATCTTCGTCCACGAAGATCCCTTTTCAATGTTGGAAACAGCCAGAAGTCGCATGGTGCGAGATCTGGACTGTACGGTGGATGTCTCAACAGTTTAATACTCTTCTTCTCTAAAACGTCACCGGTAAAATTTTATTTACACGGCCGCGCATTGTCCTGATGCAGAATCCTTGAATTCTTTAATTGAGGCCTTTTTGCGTAATGTGCTTTCGCAACTCAGCCAAGACATCGCAGTAGTATTCACTGTTTACGGCCATGTTTTCTGCTACAAAATGCTGATAAATCATGCCTTGACTATCAAAAAAGCAATTAGCAACACTTTACAAGCAGATTTTTCTTGCCGAAGTAAAAAGTTCATTGGAATTGTATAAGAGGTGAGAAGAAAACAATTCAACAATTATTGTCAAAAGTCTATAGGCGGTGCGCGTTCACCCATCACAAAAACCGTCATAACTTTTTTAATTTTTAATGAAATGAACTGATCTTGGTTTTAATCGATAGAAAATGATTTGATCTTTAAAATAAAACCAAGATCAAGTCTCTACGTAGAATAGTTTTGAAATGACAGCATCAGTACACTTACTTTTGGGACACCCCTTGTATTATACAGATTAAACTATGCAGTTGGCTGTTGCAACCGCCCAATTGTTATATTGTTGTTGTGTTGTTGTTGTTGTTGTTGTTGTTGTTGTTGTTGTTGTTGTTGTTGTTGTTGTTGTTGTTGTAGTTGTTGTGGTTGAGGAATTGGCGGATTTTCGGGCAATTCTAACCTTCGAATGCAACGTTTAATCTGTAATATCGTATTGATTTCTGCCGCTTTAGTCAAGGAACCAGGCAAAATTAAGCATTTTCGAGGACGTAGAGTTTATAATCGTGAAAAGGTCACATTAACTTCTTGAATTATTGGTCAAAATTTCCGTTCAAAAATATGCTTATGGGAAAATTACATTGAACCAGTTATTGTTTGGAAACAGAGACCCTCAGACGGCAATCGGCACGATGCATCGCTCTACTAAATCAGTCTACCTATATGTTACGGGCAAATCCCGACGGCTGAGCAAATCGCGATCTGCTAGAGCAAATCGCGATTCACCCAGTTTTTTTTGGCGAAAATGCTTTTGTGCCCAGAAAGGGTGGGCAAATTGCGATTTGAAACAAGAATTAAAATTTACTTTTGGAATCGTCATCACTCACTCATCTGTCTCATTTTCATTTAATTAACATTGGAAGATACATTGTATATCGCAACGATAAATTCTCTACCTCTCTCTTTTCTCCATTGAAACACGTATGTCTAACCCAAGGATGGACAATGGAATAAAGCCCTTCTTTCTATCCTTTTTCTACGTATACATTCAAAGCAGAAATATGAGAGATAGAAGAGATCCTGGTTACGCCGCGCCGTTTGGGATAACATCGAGAATTTTAGTAAAGAACCGACCCATATCACGAAAAAGAAAAAAAAAAGCCGGTAGATGTACTACCCAGAATTCTCCATATTAGCTATTAGAATTCTTGGAAATGCCTCAGCAGCCGTGATTTTTTTGCCTTTTCATTGATATAGTTTATTCAGTATTCAGTCTCATTTTCTGTGTTTTACGAGATTACAATTTTATTTGTGATTTTTTTGTTTGTTTTTGGTTTTTTTTTTTTTTTTTTTTTTTTTTTTTTTTTTTTTTTTTTTTTTTTAATAGTTTGCATATACCTTTAATCCCTCAGCGCCGTAAAAAGAATCGACTTTATTTCAACCCATGCAATCTCTCTTTTTTGAGCTTCCTTTTTGACACGCAAATTTTTCTTTTGACTAACGTGATTATGTGTTTTGTTTCCATTTGAGGAGGACGAGCGAGCCAAGGGAGGGTGAGTGGTAGAAAGGACTTTACATAATCCCAACTCTACCTCTCCAAGGCATAAGAGCATCCTCTACTTGACTAACTCATATATCTTTCTTTCTTACTTCAGGTACTAATAAATTATGCTTTAACATATTGCTTTTTATTTTATTTTTTCTGTTACTATTTCTTAAAATCTTCATTTTTATTGGGTAAGACTGCTTATTTTATTACGTTCTTCTACTGTAATCAACCTGCTATTTTTTCCCTCTGTATCTCTCTCTTCCTCACTTTCCTTCTAGTAATTTGAACACATGTGTAAGAAAAAGATAGAATGAAGCTGCACCTTTCTAGAAGGAGGCTGCAATGGCGTGAACTTTGAGATTATTTTTGAGGGGGGATGTCAAAACAGACTCTGGATAGGTGTACTATGGGCGTCTAGGAGGACGACTTCCAGTCATAGGGGGCTCGGGGGTCTTCTCCTGGAAACGTTTGAAAATTCGAGCTCTTTTAGACAGTATTCTAATTTCAACTCACACAAATTTGCTCAAAACGTACAGATAAAAGTCAATGGATTTTTTAAACGCATATTTTCTTAATTTCGTTGACAGAATAGCAATTTTTCTCATTTCAGATTCAGCATTTTAAGTGTAAATTAGAGTTATTTCTGGCAAACCTTTTTCCTTCTTGGTTTCTATAAAAAAATGACTGGCAAAATTATCATTTAATTGCTTCATTTTACTGACTTTACAATTTTTTTTTTTACTTACAATTTCACTGACGGTTCGAGGCAACGTGTAATCAGCAGAAAGTCGAATCTCTACACCCTAGAAGCAACATTTTAGGTCACTTGTTTGTTTGTTGGTTTGTTTGCTTGTTTGTTCGTTCGTTTCGTTTGTTTGCATTCGTTTGCTCGTTTGTCACAGTGTTTGTCTATCAATTTATTCATTCATTCCTCTAGTGCGGGCGGGGGGTTGCGGCTCAATGTTGAGTAACGAAGGAGGAATTAATGAGATTCTTATGATACCTCACTCAGCGTTTTCTCTCTAAAGAGGAGGAAGGTAGAAAAACGCACGGCGAGAAAATTAAGATTAATGGTCGAGATCACGGCATCATTCCGTTCGTTCGTTCGCGTTCATTTGGCGGAAAAACAAGATTTCATTCCTGTGTGCAGCTTTACAGTGACTCTTAATATCTAAACATTTTTCTTGATTGAATTTCCTTGTCGCCACCCGTTCCTCTCCTACGGCAGAAGGCCACGCGCGAGAAGCGGAAAAAGAAAGGCACAAAACACGACCCCACCAACTCCACTGTAAACCATCGTTGCCACATCGAATAAAAATAAACTAAAGTAAAAATCGTCAAATTGTTTTTTTCCCCTTCATTTTCCAATGCAAAGATTTCGTTTAATTAATTTTCTCATAATTTAGGTATTTTAATTGTGTAAAAGTTTTTCGCATTTTGCACCAGAAATCTTCAGACTATAGATAAATTATAAAATAAAACCAAAGGTGCTTACTCATGTATATTGTTTCAAATGATCGTTTCGGGTGTTCACCCATCTTCAGTGATAATAAGGAATAAATGGAGAAATATATCGACGCATTATTTCGCGCACTCGTCTCTCTTAGTAAACTTGACGAGTGCGCGAAATAATGCGTCGATATATTTCTACATTTATTCCTTATTATCACTGAAGATGGGTGAACACCCGAAATGATCATTGAAAGCAATATACATGAGTAAGCACCTTTGGTTTTATTTTATAATTTATCTAGTCTATTTTAATTAGTACTCAACCATTAATTGAAGATGATTTATGTAATAATGTTTAAACTTTTTTTGAGGCCAGACCCCCCCCCCCCCATTGTCAACATTAAGAGCAAAACGGATTAACATCTTCTCCATCAACATATTCCACTTTCGATGGTTGATCTTTTAGTGATATGCTAAGAACATTACAATGGACGCAATGCAATCGCGATCTGTTCAGTAGAAACCCATAAATAGCCGTTATTATGAAAAAAAATACATACAATAAAATTAAAATAAAACTGCATAATGTGTGGCACCGCCGCACTCATTGGAATCCTTTCCAGAGCACAATAATAGCATCTTAATTATCCTAATAAATGCGTTATAGTTATCGTTCGAGTCCCTGGATCTCGAATCGGAGGAGGAATTGGGGGCGATTGTCACCTTGCGAACTCAATTTTTAATCCGATTACTGCAGAGTACAGTTACGCGTTTTCATTCCCGGCTTGAGGCACGAGGCATTCATAACACGAGTCTTGAAACTAAAGCAAACTTTAGAATTGAACTAGAATCCTACTCTTGTTGATAAGACTCTTGTTTGATAACCAGCCCCCGTCTCTTGGACTTTGATCCGATAAATCAAAACAAACTCCGCTGGCATGTATATTGTAAAAGGTCGCACATTTTCTCTCGCCGCGAACGAAAGTTGCCAAATTTTGTTTGCGGTTTCAGTCGTAGCAATATTGTCTAATAAAGTGGTATGAAGCAGTGGCGCGGCAACAACGTATTTTTTCTCTCATTTAAGTCTAGGTGAAACAATCGATTTTCAGGCGGTGCAATAGCATCCCCAGGATTTCGATACTTTTGCATAGTTTTAAATGGCAAAGAAGCATGGTTGCCACATTGCACGAGCCGCCACTGGTATGAAGATAGGTAGTCATAAAGTATATGTTGCCTCACTCTTTCTGCAAGCTGGCGAAGCATGCAATTTATGGCAACAGAAGTTTCACTCAATTTAAGTCTATGTAAAATAATCGATTTATCTAGTATTCAGATGTTTCCACAAGGATCGATTATTCCACATAGACTTAAATGGAGGAAGGAAACTGAGAAAATCGACGCAGGAACAGTGACGCTTTTAAAATCATTTTTTCCTTTTTTAACACTGCCGCAAAATTGCAAAAAAAGACGGGTGGGGTATTAAAATATTTGATCAAATTTTAATTTTCGCTTTTAAACGCCCGAAGCTTTCAGGCAGCACTTTTACAATTATTGTCCTAGCGAAGGTTCAACTTTAGCAGGATTGGAATATTGATTTGTTTAAAAGGTCCTTGCATCATGATTCGCAAATATACATTAAAAAATAAGAAGAAGAAAAAAAAAAGTTCTTCCAAGATTTATGTTCACTCACGTGAAAATGATGAAAAATGGAAGAATTCATCGACAAAGACAACAATGCTAAGCAAATGAAGAGGTTGCAAAGGGGCGGAGGAAAAGAGAAAGAATTGATGGGAGAGAGAGGGAGAAAGAAAAGAAGAAAGAGTGAGAGAAATACAGAAAGAAAGCAGGAAAGAGAGACTGATGGACAGAGAAAGAGAGAGAGAGAGAGAGAGAGAGAGAGAGAGAGAGAGAGAGAGAGAGAGAGAGAGAATGAGAGAGAGAGTGGGAGAAAGAGAGAGATGCAAGTAGTGAGCAAAGCAAATATGGCAAGCAAAGTACGATATTACTTGGTCTCTGAGTAAATAAAATTTGCATTGATTTATGTAGGCTGTGAGTGTGAGAGAGAGGTAGTATTCGTTGGCACTGACCAACTGCCATACCTCGCTACTTGAGTCGCCTTTTATCCGGAGCTCGGGCGGGAAGGAGGATGAAAGGGCCGTATATCATATCCGCGGTCGCCATCGCCTTCCGTTTCCTATCCTGCCCTTCGCTGAGCGAAGGAAAGGATTACGATGCACCTTTGGTGTCGCTACTAACTCAATTTTTCTTTGATAGTAATGTGCCTTTTGTTAGGATTTATACGTGCGACAATAGTGATCCAGGTGAGACACCCGCGCTTCTACGTTTCTATTTGCTTCATTTATAGGAGCTTGTAGTGTGTACTGTATGTTATGGTAAAAACTCGAGATCCGCGTTAAAACGCGTATTTAGTACTCAAAACTTGTTTCAGCCTAACCTGAAACCTGCCTTCAGTAAAACCCCGAAATCACTTACTTTTTTCGCTTTTTTACTACTGCACATTCGTCAAAACTAGTTTTGACCAAAAATTCTGGTAAAAAGGCGAAAAAATAAGTGATTTTGCGTTTTTACTGTAGGCCCTCGTCAAAACTAGTATTGACTAGTAAATACGCGTTTTTACGGACTTTGGGTTTTTACTGTAATATAATACAAGGTAAGTTTCAAAAGTCTTGCAGGCTGAACAATCGTATCGTAATTCTATCGATTCAATAATCAAGAACGTGTTATTTTTATGTGCGCGGTGTAAATACGATAGGTTTCATTCCGATAGATACCATTCCATCTCTGCGGAAATTGTCCGATAGCTCATAGGAGTCATTGGTCAGTTTCCACAGAGGTGGAAGGGTTTCTGTAGGAATTAAATATTTCGGAATGACACCGCGCCCATAAGAATAGCAAGTACTCGATCATTGACTCGATAGCATTACGATACGATCGTTCTCGTTCATTATCGCAGCCTGTAGGTTATGTGCTAACCTTCGCTATAACCAATGCAAAGGGGCTCTTGCTAATTTTGCTATAGGGGATTGAAGAGTAGATTCTTGCATAAAAACCTGTAAAAATGACGATGAGTGCACTAAAAAATCACGAAATTCACTCTCAGAATTCGGCTTAATGGCGGAGTCACGCAGGTATAATGGGAGATTCCCATCTAAATTAAGACATATCTCTGTGTTTCCGTAGAGAAAGTGACATAATAGACAGGAATCTCCCATGATACTTGCGTTGAACCGCCATTACGATCTTGCTGTTATAGCAGTTATGTGAGTTTATTACTGAATTTTAGACTTTCTTAGTGTGATTTTCGTAATTTTTGATGATCTTTACATAAGATTGGACTATTTATTTGCTCATAGCAAAAGTTTGCAAGAGCCCCATTATGTGTTCATTCGTGAAGAAAAATCCAGCAAAAATTATGATGAGTTTACTAGAATTCACGACATTCACTCATAAACTCACGCAGTGAATTTAAAGATTGAGGCGTAATGCTGGAGCTACGAAGGTATCATGGGCTACTCCTGTCTAATTGAGACTTATTTCCTCTGTGATTTCTAATTATTTTAACGTGTCGCCAATCTGATGCAGGTTTACAGTCAACGTGCTGACGTAAAATGGACCTTAATCCAGTGGCCGCTCGTGCAATTTGGCAACATTTTTCCCCTCCATTTAACTCAATGTAAAACAATCGAATGCTGGTGAAGCGCTGCTTCACTATCGAATCGATTGTTTTACATAGAATTAAATAGAATAAATTCATGGTTGCCAAATTTCACGCCTCGCCACTGGTGGAGACTGACTGGTTTCAAAGCCATTGCTTTGTATTACTTGTTTTTAATTTTAATTAATTTTATTAGGTTTCCTTCTGGATTTTGTTAAGGAGTTCGCGAATCAAAATATTCGGACCTCGAGCCGTTTTCAACTCTCGAGACGAGAATCTCGTAGGTATGGAATTTTTCTTGACCTCTCTTGTGACAACAAGACACAGATCCTGGAACAGGTATGTAGTCGTTTCACAATGCTTGGCCACTACTCGCTCTCAAAAAATATTTTATTATTATAGGCTCGGATGTAAACCCGTTGTTTGCAATGGGTTTGTTGCAAACTTTTGCTATAGCGATAGAGGGTGTTAAATCTGAAGTAAAATCACGTGAAAAGTCCATTGGTGGTATCAGAAAGTCATGAAATGCAGTATTAAACTCAAAAGAGGCGTTTAACTGAAACCCAAGATGGCGGTAAAATATCTAGCAACCTGTGTGCACGCACCGTGAACATCCATGATGGCCAACGTTAACAACCTCACAGCATCGAAGGTTATGAGTTTGTGTGCGTTGTGATTGGTTGTGATCGATGTTGTGAGGTTGGCCATCTTGGATGTTCATGGTGCTTGCATACAGGTTGCTCGATATTTTACCGCCATCTTGGATTTCAGTTAAATGCCTCTGGTGAATTTGTTATTGCATTTTATGACTTTCTGCTGCCACCAATGGACATTTCACGCGATTTTACATCAGATTCATTACTCTATAGAGCTGTAGCAAAAGTTTGCAACAGACCCATTTTTCGGAGAACAGCTTACATCAAACAACACCAAACATTTCCAACCATTTAAATGCATTTGGTGAGTCTTTGGTCTCTTTGCTGAGAACTCTGTCAGTATTAAAGAGTAAACAGGAGTCACATAACTGCATTGAAAGCTGTCGTGGTCAATGCTGATAAGAGCCTAATTTAAAGCCGGCTTCTGACTGGCTGGAAATGGGGGGAAATGAGTGGATCCAAACGTTTTCGGTCTTATGGAAATTAACATGGGTTTTTTCTTAAGATGATTTTTCTAGAAAACGAAGAAGAATTCTAACGTCGAAAATTCCTTTAAATCAATTTTGTAGAATTTTCTTAACAAATTGGTAGGTCGTGAGTGCCAATTTATTGCAAATTCGAAAAAATTATCTCAGTAGAAAAGTATAAATAAAATAGTGAGTTACTCAACACATTTCAAGCATGAAAACACACTATCATTTGGAACTTTCAACTGAGACAATCTTTTTGAATTTGTAGTAAAGCGGCACCTATCAATTTGCTAAGAAAACTCTGCTAAATCGATTTAAAGAATTTTCGACGGTAAAATTCTTTTCCGTTTTCTAGAAAAGTGGCCTGACTGGAAGAATTATTTTCTTAATCCACGGTGTATTTCGTTTGTGTGAAAGAAACTGCACAGTGGAAATATTTACTATAAGGGACAATTTCTTTAACCCAAGGAAAATGTCCGCTGCTATAAGTATATAAAAGATTCCTTGTTGTGACAGTGATTCTCCTTCATGCAACAGAACTTTACCTCGCGCAAGGAAAACTGTCACAAGTAAACTTGTTTCCTTGTTTTTGAAGAAATGATTTCTCTCAGTCCTTAAAAAACCGGCCCTGTGTAAACCTTAAGGCCGAAGAAGTTTGGATCCACGCATTTCCCTCCATTTTCAGCCAGACAGAAGAGGACTTTGCATTTGATTCTGATCAGCATTATACGTCCACGCTAACTCTCAATGCAATTGCGACTCTTGTTTACTCGTCCTGCAAAGTGGGGGGGGGGGCAATTTTTAAGGTTCGGTCGACGAGCAGGAGAGAGTGACGAACTCATTGCATCAGTGTCCAGTAGGCGTTTATTTGACAGAAAAATCAATGATCCAATTAAGCGAAATTACTCAGGTGGTTTAAGCATGATATTCCAAGTTTTACCTCTAACAATAAGATTTGCTATTATGTAAATCAAACTGAGACTTACGTTTATGATGTAATCAGGCTGAGATGGGATCTACGTCATGCATTTTCATTGTCCAGCTGGTTGACGAACCAAGGCAAAAGTTGAACCACACAAAAAACTCTGTAACACAATAACCATAAAAAAATATTGTCAAAGAGATTCTGCCAATTAAAGTTTAAGGATGCAATTCATAGCCTTTACTTGAGAAATCCTTGGTTTGGATTGACCTGAAACTATCCTCCAGAATCAACTTGCAATTTAGCATTCAATGCACTTTGAAGCAAAATGCCTTAAGATTTTTTGAGGAAGCAGTCTCAGTGTACTCATCGTCATTTTTACAAGTTTTTATGCAAGAATCAACTCTTAAATCCCCCATAGCGAAAGTTTTCAAGAGCCCCATTGCAGATTTATCTTCGATTAATCTTTTTTCTCAGCATAGCAAGTCACGATTGGTTGGGGCTCCCTCATTGTGACCCACTTATTCGACCGCCATCTTTGAAATTTGTTAAACGCATTTATAGTGAGTTTTTTAGTGAATTTTAATACTTGCCTGTGCTTTCAAAATGATTTTTGAATTTTTCACCATGATATGGACCTCGCTCCATAGCTTTAGCAAAATTTTGCATTTTTCATATGTATAGATTTTTTGCTTTAGCAACATTTTGTAACAGACCCATTGTGTCCAGAGCTGCCATTTTGCGTATAATTAATCGCATTTTTCCATTCACTGATGTATCCACTGGTTGAGAAAAGATTACACCGTTCAGTTCAGTTCATGACTGATACTATAATGCACGAAAATACTCGTATCTGTAATATTTTATCAATTGATGGAGTCGTCAATGACTTTAAAGAACGTGCGGATATTTTAACTAATTTAATCAACGTTGTTTCCTTTGATTGAGAAAAGATCACAGATCAGGGTTTTTTCGTGCATTCCAGTCATGCAATGAACTGAGCTGGTGTAAAGCTTTTCTCAACCGGTGGAATCATCGGTGAATTGAAAAAATGTCATTAAGTAAATATACGCAAAACGGCAGCTCTGATTGTATCTGTTTTTGTCACTTAATGTTTTTACAGGCCTCTGAGTCGTGGTGGTTTCACGAAAATTACGAGTGGTTACTTTTGAGTCGGGATCCTTTCGAGGCCGGTGAGTCAGAGGAAGAGGTGGCGCAGTTGTTGATGGATAAAACAACCGAAACGCTCACCGGATACAACATTTCTTTCAACAGCTTCGTCACGGTCGCTCACTACAATCAACCGTTGAGTTTCTTCTTCGATGTCCATAGAGTAGGGAAAGAAAAAGAATTGACGGTGTCTCTGCTTGGGTCAGGCGACACGTGGAACTCGGATTTCCTGAAAAGACGGCCTGTCCGAGATTCGCTGGATGGAACAAGCATCGCCACAGCAATCGTTGTGAGTACAACATAATTTAACATGGTTTATGGTCTGATGCGTTTGACGTATGGTAAAGGGGGCATCTCCACCTGTGAATTTAAAAGCGCGAATTGACCGCTTGAGCCAATAGGCTTTTTCTTTGTCAATACATCGTACTCGACCTATCGACTTCAAGGCAGCTCATTGGCTCAATCAGTTTATTCGCGCTTTTATATTCGCAGGTGGAGACACCCCTTAAGTTCATTTGAAGAAAAAGAAGCAAGCACAGAATATTCAACGCGAGGTATAGAAATAGAGAGATTAACCCTCTAAGGGCCAGGCTATTCAAAAGGATGCCACTTTTCCGTTTATAAAAGGAAGGTAGTTAACTGTTCGTACTCGGGGGAGTTGAAATTGCCTATACGATACATTGAAGGCGCCCGAAGACATCTTATCTTGTACATGTTTTCATCTAGAAAGTAGTCGCGTTCATCCGGAATGAAGACTGAAACAATGTGAAGTAGACTAGAGAAAAAAAAAAACCGAGTATACTCGGGCTTGGTCCTTAAAGGGTTAATACAAGTAGTAAGTCCATTCCCACAAAATGTCTGGTTACGGCAACAAAAAAAATTCTCAGCTGACTAGAATTTAAGAATTATTGGTTTGTGTAGCATTCATAAGTGTGGCTGGCTAGTTTAGTTCTGTGAAGGGATTTTTACGCATAAAGTACCCTGCTTCTTACTTATGTGAAATAATTTGTACAAACCTCATCTAATCAAAGATTACATGACAAGCACTCATAACAGAGCCAACCTATGCATGTATCTTGCGCACTGTATCAATGATCTGAATGAATGAAATCTATTATGCAGTTTAGAGGCGTATGCTAGAATTTCTTTCTCCGCCCCCCTCTCTCACCCTCTCTTCCCAATTGAATGCATGCTCCAGATAAAGACAGAAATCCAGGCTAAAATTAAGTGATAGCTCCTACCTTCATCCTTTTCCAAAACATCAGTTCAAATGGGCAAATAGAGAGATAGAGAGAGAGATGGATTCCTGGAAACACCTCCGCTGAAGTCTCTGGAGAGCGAGGCTACGTTGAGAACAGGACTCCATAATTTCCCTCATGATCAAATCTCAATTAAATTGTGCATTCTCGAAGCAAATTTCTGCAGTCTTGACGTAACTACGCAACACGGCTGAAGTGATCAGTGGTAGAATCCAGGAATTTGTTCTTATCTCTCTTTATCTCCCTCCCATCTCTCTCTCTCTCTCTCTCTCTCTCTCTCTCTCTCTCTCTCTCTCTCTCTTTCTCCGCCCATTTGTACGCATGTGTTAGAGAAAGATAGAAAGAGTGGCCATCTATAGTGACTTAAATGCGTCCTCCCACATCTCTTTACTTTTTGAGCAAATGCGTTCAAATGAGAGAGGAGAAAGAGGAGGGCAAATTCTTGGATAATGCATTTTGTTTTGATAAGTGTTGATGCATGGAACATATTTGTTATTCTTGCTGCGTCGAAAACCAAACATTGCTGATTCGCAGAATAGATTGATCGCTTCGCCAAATACTGTCAAAAGTCAAGTTCAGGGTCATTCTTCCGCACAACAGTCCCACCTGCAACATTTTAAAACTACATTTCGTAGTATACTTTGATTTAAAAAAAAAAAAAAAAAAAAGTTAGTGATGACAAGAGATGTCAAACATTCTTTACCCGTCTCATCACTAAAAATATAAACGTGTCAAAGCTTAGAATGAAATATGCAATTGCAAAATGCTGCGGGTGGAACAATTACTATAGAATGGCCATTTATACAGTGGCGTTGCCGGGAACATATGTCGTTCTGTTTCTCTTTGCCTATTAGATGGAATGAGTTAAAGAAAGATAGAGAATCACGTGACTTTGGCCCCTTCCTCTAGTTTTGGCCTCAAATATGTACTCCTGAAGTTTGGCACATTAGATTAGTTACACTAAGTATGAACATTAATTTGACTGTCCTATGAATGTCGACAGTTCCGTTATCCAGACAAATTTATATTCACCGAGGAATTGTATGATACGACTTTGGACGTCTTACCGCGAATCCACTACTCACTCCTTGTCGGTTTGATCTCGCAACTGAACATCAGGTGAGATATTGAAAATAAGAGCGTTATAGTCTCTCAATAACTTAATTAAAATTGATCGAAGAGAAAGGCCTTCAAAGAAATGGGATTTACCAACTGCAAGCTTTTGCTACAGATGAGTTAGGTGCCGACAAAAATGTTTTAGAGTGAGTTCACTGTGCATTCAAAATCTCTAAGCGCACTTGAACTCCAGGTTTATATTCCTCCGCAATCAGTGGCGTCGCGTGCAATTTGGCAACACTGTATTCTATCCATTTAAACTCATGTAAAATATCGAATTCAGGGGGTGCACAGTGCACAAGGAAAAGTCGATATATTCAATGAGTTTAAATGGAGCAGTTGCACTGTTGCCAGATGGCACGCAACGCCACTGTCCGCAATATCATTTACAAAGTTACAAAGCCAAGTATGTTGTTTTATGTGTGATGGAAAACAGACGTTTGTTCGAGGCTCTTCCGGGAAGCTGCCAATATCCGCTACAAACCCAATTAATTTCAGTATGCCTACATATTTATTTTAACAGAAGTTTACAACTGACCTTTCAGATATAAACGGATGTGTACGCTATACAGGGTAACTATCATAAAAGAATCCATTAAGAACTTCTCAAATTTGAAAAGTACAATTTTAATGGCAAACAAATGGAGAATAAACAACGACTGGCATATAACTATTGAACCAATGTTCTACAATCTACATGCATCCAAATTTTTCCGAGAAGTCGCTTTTAAATACCTCAGGGACCTTTTTTGTTTTTTTTTTTTTTTGGTTTTTGTTTTTTTGAAATTTTAAATTGTATAAGCAAGTAATGGATGATAAAAAATTTCCATTAAAATCAATGGGGTTAAACTGCATGGGTGAACGTATAGGGAAAAATTGGAATGTTTCAAATGTAGCTGTTTGAATTTTGATGCAAATTTTCAAAAACATTCTGCAATCGGCCTACTGTGAAATTAACTCTTCCTAACTCCTCTTCCCACCAGAAATTAAAGGGGGGTCTGAGGGTCTCTTCCTAGTAGAAATGTCATGCCCCAGCATATTATTGGGGGGCGGGTCTGGGAGTCTTCCCCAGAATATTATTGGGGACCCAACAATTACAGGGGGTGTGAGGGTCTCCCTTAACCCTTTAAGGGGCAAATTAAGGAAAATAATTTTTTTCCAAATTTTTTTGCATTTCTAGGTTCCTTAGGGTAAAAATAGACCCCAAAAAAATTTTCATACAATTCCATATACTAGTATAGGAGAAAACAGGTGGCTAGTGTAACTATCCACTGCCCCACAAAGGGCTAGAAAATTTTGTTACCATATTTTTTCGAAAATCAGGTTTAAAGTAATTTTAAAGGGCCAAACAATGACAACTATAAGTCAGAATCAATCAAACAAACAATTATTTATGAGAAAAAATTGTAATAACAGTCAGGAAACTTATTTGAGCATGGTTTAGTCTTGAAAATATCGCGTAAATGGCACTTTTTGACCTACGATTGACTAAAATTAACTTTTTAGACACCTTGAAGAGCACCAAAAAATCTCAAAAAATCATTAAATTGTTATTTACACTATAGAGAACAAAATTGCCCAGTAAAATTTACCCCAAAAAATTGTAACTTTTGAAGTTAATCCGAATTTAGTGTGTGGCAGAGCAACATTTTTGCTTCGAGCTGCGCTAAAAAGTGATTATTGGCTATGTTGCTACAGAAGATGTGACTTTTTTCTTTTTACAAGTTGTTTTCTAGACTATAAAGATAATATAAATAGAATAAAAACATTACGTTCTTTATGAAATTACCAAAAAAAATCCAAAATATGCTGTAAAACGGCAAAACGCTGTAAACAATGCTGTAAACGACGATGTTGCTTCAATGAATCTCCGAGGCCTATTATTGGCTGAATGCAAGAATTTAGAATGTGAATAAGTAGTTCAAGTTATAATAAGCCTCTAAACGTCTTATATGAGCCCTAAAATTCCTTCTAAAAGGCGAAAAACTTGGAAATAGACAATGCATCACTGTTTGACCCCTTCAGGGGCAGTGGCTAGTGGTACTAGCCACCTTATTCTAACGCTTGTAATTATATTACAAAATCAGCAAATTTTACTCACTAGTACTTCAAAATGTTCAAAATACTTTCAAAATTCATAATCTGCCTCAAAAATTTGCCTAAACCTTCCAGAAAAAAAATATTACTACATTAGCGGGCGCCGGTCTGTCTTGGAGGGAAAATCTCAAAATGTCAACATTTACCTGGTCTAAAAATAATGTTTACCGCTGTGCTATCATGTGGAAAATATTTTTTCCCCATTTTAGAACATCTTACCAACCAAAAAAAGTGGCTAGTTACAATAGCCACTGTCTCATAAGCTCAGGAAAAAATAAATAAAAGGTGGCTAGTGGCACTAGCCACTGCCCCTCAAAGGGTTAAAATATTGAAAGGGGGTACAGGGGGTCTCCCCCAGAAGAAGGAAGGGTCTGGGGCTGGGGTGTCCCCCTTATTAGAATAATTTTGAAGTGAGGAAGTCAGAAGTGTCCGTGGGGTATTTCCTACAGTTTATTTTATGATTACCCTGTATGTCTGTCATTTCAGTGTTGATATTAGGTTTGTCTACGACTACGGATGGATCAACGAGTCGACAGGGCTCTTCGACGGATACATGGGCCTTTTCCAGGAGCAAGAGATCGAAATCGGGACCAGCGGAGTGATAATGAGAGAAGACCGATATCAAGTTATTGATTATACCGTTCAGATATACCCACTCGAGTAAGCCACTCTTTTATATATGTATACATATTATTAGCTCCCGTGTACATGATGTTTTCAGATCTGTGACCCCCACACAAACACACACACACACACACACTGGTGACCGCGCGCGTTCCCCGCCAAGGTTGCCACTTGCGGTAGAGTGCTGCCATTCGTGTATGTTAAATTTAAAGACATTTTTTTTTCAATTCACCGATGATTTAACTGCGGTTGAGAAAAGATTATGCACATTTCAGTTCAGTTCGTGACTGTAATGCATGAAAATATTCTCATCCGTAATCTTTTCTCAATCGGTGCAGTTGCCGTTCAATTATTAAAACATCCTCAAGTTTTTCAAAGTCATCGACGTACGACTCCATCCGACGACGATTCTGACTATCCGACGACTTTCTGCTTAGTGACATCAGTAAGGGGGGGGGGGGGGGGGGGGTGTCCTCCAAATGTGACTGCCCTCCCCCCCCCCCTCCCTTCAAGCGGTAAAGAGAATAAACGTGTGAAAAAGAAAAGAAAAGAAGAGAATAGAGAGTAAACGAAAGAAAAAGAAAGGGAGAGACAGAAAAAGAAAGAAATAGCAAAAAGAGACAAAAGAGGATAAAATTAAGGTGGAAAGGGGAAGGGAAAGATATTAACTAAATAAATAAATATTAGAGGAGCTCGAAGGTTAACATTCCGTTTTTTGTTTGTTTTTCATTGTTGTTTTTGTGTTGTTTTGTTTTTTGTTTGTTTTTTGTTTTGTTTTTTTTTTTGTTTTTTTTTACAATCATACAGAGTATAGAATTTTTAATCCAATCAAAGTTTAATCGTGACCGATCTCTAAATAAAACATTAACCGTAGATACTGGCCTAAATTCTGATTAATTTATTTTTTACATTGTTCCAAGTGGAAACAAGGAGATGAATTGGTAATTTTCGTCAGTGATTTAGAGTAAAATTCAGATTGGTGTGAAATTTTGCTTAAAAAACCTCAATTTTTCAACATTTTCTGGGGGTGGACAACCGGACCCCCGCTAACGGGAGCAGAAGACCCCCCCCTACAGGGGATCGCAAATCTTGCCCCCCCCCCCAATGCAAAATACTAGTGACGCCACTGCATCGATTCAGAAAAGATTTATTGATCAGAGTATTTCCGTACAATACATCAGACATACACTAAACTGTGATACACCGGTTGATTCACAGTTGAATTTGGCAATATTATTAAGAGCATGCAAAATGGCAACCGTGCTCCTTCCCTCAACTCCCCCCCGCCCTTCTGCTCCTATTTCCCTGACACCGCACCGCTTCTAACTAGACTAGAGTTCCCACATTTGAGGAGCTCGATTGATACCCGCTGTGCTGTTCAAAAGGAAAACATACATATACAATTTAAAGTAAGCGAGAAAAAAACCGATGACTGCTAGCGTTGCCGCATTGATGAACAAAAGAAGAATATTATCAGGGTGGAATATTTCCCGACAGACTCGAGAAATTGATACACCAGGCTGAGAATTGGTGCTTCGTTGCAATGGTGTATCGTGCAGTCTGAAAACGTTGCATTTTGTCTATTTAAACCCATGCATAAAAGATTGAATTCGCGGACAGTGGGGTCGAGTGCAGTCTGGCAACGCTGAAAGGTGTCAAATTAAACGCATAAAAAGGTCGAACAGTTGAATATGCAAATTGCACCCTCAAATCGATATTTTTCATGGGTTTCGATAGATGAAGTACAATGTTGACGCATTTTACGCGGCTGTTTATTCTTTGTTTTTTTAGTGTACCGTAGCAAAAGTTTGCAAGAGTCTCATTTTCATCAAAATTTCCCGTATTCATAGGCAAGAGAGTTGATTGGGTAAAAAAATAATTGTGAGGGAAAATACAGGGGGGATCCCTATCTAATTTGAGACGTATTTCTGTGTTTCCGTAGAAAAAATGACAAATTAAACAAAAGTTTACTGAGTTTATAACTGAAATTTCGACTTTTTTAGTGTGAATTTCGTGTTGTCCGCTGATATCTAAACGTCAGAATTAACTATTCATTTGTATATAGCAAAAGTTTGCAAGAGCCCCATTTCCAATTTTTTGTGGACAGCTTTTAAATATCCTCATCAGAGGTATAAATAGAAGAGCTTGAAGTGATTCTACAAAATTCCTGCTTTTTATCATTAAGAAGCTGGGGGCTAGAATGGGGTGATAAATTTCCCCCTTCCCCATTTAAAGCACAGAAGGCCTAACACAAAATCTGGCATCGCTTGGTCGTCATGCGTTGAAGGCAGTGGCGGGCATCGAGGCTGAATAAAAAAAAAAAAAAAAATTGCTCCACCTCTCATACGAAATCCACCCCGTCTCCTCTCCCCCTGACCGCATAGACGAAGTTAACGCAGAGTTTGAAATATTGCGCGGGGTCCGTATAGCAAGCATTCCGATTAATTGTATATAATTGGGAGAAATGCCGATTGAATGAATAATTATTCATCATTAGCGGTCGATTATATTCGACCGCCGATGCGTAATCAACCGAACCATCAATGAAGATATTTTACGAATCGCCCCAACCACCCGACGTTAAATTCATTGATGAGACCTTTTTCAAACCCCTGCAATGGAGCTTTTGCGAACTTTTGCTACACGGGATTGAAGAGTTGATTCTTGCATAAAAACCTGTAAAAATGACGATGAGTACACGAAAAAAAACTGTAGGGAATACCCTACGAACACTTTCTCACTCTTCATATTTAATCTGGGGGAGACCACCTAACCCCCCTTTAATATTCTGGGGGAGACACCTAACCTCCCCTCTCTTGAAATTTTTATCCAGATCTAAAGATTCGTTTTTGGAATATTTATACAGGGTGTTTCAGACCACCCGTCCACTATCTTTTTAGCGAAAACGGCGCAAGATAATGAAATTCTGACGAAACTTTTCCAACGTATATCGACCCCAAAGAATTCAGGGAAAATATTGCCGACCCCGAAAAACGGCCCCTAAGGGCCTAATTGGGCCCCTAAAAAGGGCCAAATTGCTGTTTCTCAATGTCTTCTTATGGGGCGGGTGTTTTTTATTTCAGAAATGAATTGTACGCCTAAAAATAAGCATGTTTTAATCAGGGCATAATTTTCAAAAAATGGCCCTTTCTCAAGTTAGGGGCCGTTTTTTAAAAAAATAGGGGCCATTTTGAATCGCTCGCTGTGACCTTGAAAATTGACGGATTTCAAAAAACTAAAAATACTCTGAATCAGCAGATCAAGGGCTTTCATTTGATGTATCACAACCTTATTTTCTGCTAAAAAATATTGGGGGCCCCCTCCCCCCTAAATTTTGGGGCTTTGGGGGCCTCTACGAAAAAAATTTCAAATGGCAAGGTATAGGTTGTGATACATCATTGAAAAACTCTTGAAAAGACGAAAAAAATGGTCCAAACCGGAAGTCAATCCGACCATTTTAACGAGAGTTACGGCCTGGCCTCTCCCCCTCAATTTTGGGGCTTTGGGGGCGGGGCCCCTTTGAGTAAAATTGGAAATGGCAGGGTAAAAATTTTTAAAATCATTCGAAAGTCCTTGAAATGACAAAGAAAATAGTCCAAACCGGGTCTCAATCCGATAATTTCAACGGGAGTTACAACCATTCAAAGATTTGAAGTATTTTTCTCGTACTCGTGGGATTTTGTGTTTTCTGTGGCCTCCTCGATGAATCATCCGCGATACGAGAAAAATACTTCAAATCTTTGAATGGTTGTAACTCCCGTTGAAATTATCGGATTGAGACCCGGTTTGGACTATTTTCTTTGTCATTTCAAGGACTTTCGAATGATTTTAAAAATTTTTACCCTGCCATTTCCAATTTTACTCAAAGGGGCCCCGCCCCCAAAGCCCCAAAATTGAGGGGGAGAGGCCAGGCCGTAACTCTCGTTAAAATGGTCGGATTGACTTCCGGTTTGGACCATTTTTTTCGTCTTTTCAAGAGTTTTTCAATGATGTATCACAACCTATACCTTGCCATTTGAAATTTTTTTCGTAGAGGCCCCCAAAGCCCCAAAATTTAGGGGGGAGGGGGCCCCCAATATTTTTTAGCAGAAAATAAGGTTGTGATACATCAAATGAAAGCCCTTGATCTGCTGATTCAGAGTATTTTTAGTTTTTTGAAATCCGTCAATTTTCAAGGTCACAGCGAGCGATTCAAAATGGCCCCTATTTTTTTAAAAAACGGCCCCTAACTTGAGAAAGGGCCATTTTTTGAAAATTATGCCCTGATTAAAACATGCTTATTTTTAGGCGTACAATTCATTTCTGAAATAAAAAAACACCCGCCCCATAAGAAAACATTGAGAAACAGCAATTTGGCCCTTTTTAGGGGCCCAATTAGGCCCTTAGGGGCCGTTTTTCGGGGTCGGCAATATTTTCCCTGAATTCTTTGGGGTCGATATACATTGGAAAAGTTTCGTCAGAATTTCATTATCTTGCGCCGTTTTCGCTAAAAAGATAGTGGACGGGTGGTCTGAAACACCCTGTATTTTGTCTTTTCTTTGACCCATTTTCCCGTTGATTTTAATGGAAACCATTTTTTATCCATAACTAACCTAAAAATTAAACTTTCAAAAAAACAAAAAAAGTTCCCCTGGGGAATGTTAAAAGCAACATCTCTGCAAAATGTGGATGCATATGGATCAATAGATAAAAAGTTATGCTGGATTTCACGTTTTCGGCTACAGACAGACAGACAGACGCCACAGAAAGTTTGTGCATTTATACCTCCAAGCCACATATGGTTAAAGAATATTGAAACTTCATGGATGAATATTCTTTAGGATAGTATTAGGCATGATGAGAGTCAATTATTTTGTATTTATCGTGATTTACTTAGTTGTAGTGGGCCAAGTATCGAAACAAAATACCTTGGAATACTCAGCACCATTGCAATACTTTCTTTATTTCTAACTTTGATGGTAGTGAGAAAGTAAAAATCACGAAATTAGCTCTCAGAATCGAACCTAATGGCGGTTCGACGCAGGTATCATGAGAGATTCCTATCTAAATTGAGACAAATCTCTGTGTTTCCAAAGAGAAAGTGGCATATTAGATAGGAATCTTCCATGATACCTGCGTCGAATCGCCATTACGATCTTGTCATTTATGTAGTTATGTAGGTTTATTACTGAATTGTAAACTTTCTCAGTGTGATTTTCGTGATTTTTGCTGGTTTTTACATCAGAATGGACCATTCATTTGCTCACAGCAAAAGTTTGCAAGAGCCCCATTGACCAATAGATGATTTCCATCACCAATGAGATGCACCAGTAGAGGGGCTGATACATCTCGTAAGTCCTATCCCAAAGTGAGGCAGCATCATGGACGATCTGGTTCTGGTTCTTTTGCGCCTTATGTTTCTTAACCTTAAATCAAAAATTTTGCGTTTCAAAAATTGTGAAAGAGCTGTTATGCAAACTTTTGCTACAGGCTTTTTAATAGTTCACTATGAGGTAAAACCCTGTAAAAATGACGATAAGCGCGAAGTTTACTCCCATAAGGTCATAAAATGCATTCAAACGCGAGATCGTAATGGCGGTGATTACCGCGCCTAAATCTTAAGGCAATAAATAGAAGGTATGCTTCTTCTTCTTGTGTGTGGTCATCCGATTTTTGCACATTCTGAAATGGCGTCACTGGAAATGAAACTATCTACTAACTTAAATTTTTCACCAGATGAAAGTATAACCACAGAATAATACAATCAGAACGGAAACTCCCATAAGAGCCAATGGAAGCAAGTTTGGAATTCAACGGCACCAATAGGCAACGCTGTGGTCCTATATCCCAACATGGCGGACGAGTGTGATTTGTGTTGAAACTTATTTATTTCTATAAATTCTGGAAAGAAATCTTAAGTTTCCGGCCTCACTTTTATTATAATGGCATTTCAGAATGAAAATTTCGCGGATCATGTCCTATATATTGCTTTATTCAAGCGCGAATCCAGATGTAAACATCCTATATCCCAATATGGCGGACGCGAAATGAATTTGCTTCAAAATCCGACAGAGTTTTCGTTCTGATTGTATTATTCTATGGTATAACTAAAACAGTCTATAAAGTATTGTAATAACGCTGCAATCTAGCGAATTGTTGATTGCAGGAGCGTCACAGTATTCCGGCAGCCGTCTTTGGCCAGTGTCACCAACATATTTGTGCTCCCCTTCGCTACATCAGTCTGGCTGAGCATATTCGGCTTCTGTCTCTTGGCCGCGGCTGCCTTCCACCAGCAGCTGTTCACAGGACGTCGATATGACTTCGAGCACGGTTACCCGCATCCAATGTCGCCCGTCGGCGTTGGCTTCTTGGTATTGGGTATCATGTGTCAACAAGGTATAGCAGTGGCGTAGCCAGGAATTTTTCGAGGGAATAGGGGGGGGGGGGTCCAGGATCCAAAAATTGTGAAGGGGGATGAAAAAGCAAAAAATTTCCTTTTTTTAGGAAAAATTTTGGGGTCAAGGGGGGGGGAGTCCAGACCACCTGATGGAAGTCAACGATTTCAAATAGAATTACGAATCAGCGATACCAAGAATGAAATGCAACACACATGCAGAGGTTAATAACTAACTTCGAATGAGCCTGAAGATTGCTTCCTACAGTGTAAGAAAAGTTCACTCTCGATGGACTATGAATACGGGAACTGAGTCAAAAATCCTATAGTTAGAGTAAAACCAATAATCAAATTTATATTAAATTTTGTTGAATTCACTTCAATTAATTTGGTGTAGTTCTCATATTCAGTTCTTTATGGAGTCAACTTTTTTTTACAGGGTAATTTTCGCGGAAAACGCATTCTTCTTGCATTCAGAGCCCCTACACTGACAAAAATAGTTCTTGAATTCTAGGAATATTATCAGAAGCAGGGCCGTAGCTACCATAGGGCAAGCGGGGCATTGCCCCGGGGATCCCGAGCCTCGGGGGGCCCCCAATTCAATTCAGTAAAGCGCCGCGCAGATTACAAAGCTGCCGTTTTGTGTAGGTACATTTGATGGAATTTTTCAGTTCACCGATAATTCCACCGGTTGAGAAAAGATAGCACAGTTCAGTTCAGTTGATGACCGTAACGCACAAGAATATACTCTGATCTGTGATCGGTTCTCAATTTGTAAAGTCATAGATGACTTAAAAAAAAAAAAAAAAAAAAAAAAAAAAAAAAAAAAAAAAAAAAAAACTTGCGGTTATTTCAATAATTTAACGAAAATTGCATCGATTGAGAAAAGGTTACAAATCAGAGTATTTCCGTGCACTACAGTCAAGCACTGTACTGATATGTGTAATATTTTCTCAACCGGAGGCGAATCATCGGTGAATTAAAAAATGCCATTGAATCTACACGAACAGCAGCATCGGTAGATTATTCCGGAAACTCGACTATAAAGTGAACGCATCCTCTATACGATTTACGTAACCTAAAAGCTTTTCGACTAAAATTAGTTTATTCAAGAAAAAATTATTTTATTTTCCTCATCACAAAATTTGTACCCGATGCGTTTGGAATAGGTAAGTGACGCGTATGAATCGGGCGTGAGAGATACAGTCAGAAGGGAAAGTTGAGGGGGAGGGGGGAGGTGAGGAGACGCGGGGAGGGGGTTCGTATGAGCAACGTGCTTCGTGTATTTTAAATGGGTTTTTCAAGAGCGAGGCTGCCCCGCTGCTGCCTGCCATCCGTTATTGCTTGGAAAATTTCAATTTTACGTGTAACGTTTAAGAGTAAGGCGTGGAAAACATCCCCCTCCTCCGCTATTCTGCTTTACACCCCCCTCGTACCTTCCCCCCCCCCCTACTCTTTTTTCTCCGACTCTTAAGGGCGGGATGCGCCCACACTGACGCAATTCGGAAAGATATACGTGCATCTCCATATACTATGCGACGATAGGAAAATAAATTTGGCGTAAGTTGAGTCGCGTTACATTTTGAGTTTGACTCATGACTGAATTACTGTTTCTATAAACTTATGTATAGCGACTCACTCACTCATACACACGAGCGCACACACACACACACACACTCACACACACACACACACACACACACACACACACACACACACACACACACACACACACACACACACACACACACACACACTGACACTCGCATATCATTTACAGAGAATCATTAGCAGTACTTTTATCAGTAGTGACACCAAAGCGTTTTGTATCTTTAAAACACAAGGGGGAGAGGGGTTATTTTTTTGCTTTAAATTATATTTTATGCTGTGGGCTATACTTTCAAACCATATCAAACTGTAAGACGGAAATCACCACTTTGAACCAATCAATCAATGTTTTTTTTTTTTTTTTTTTTTTCAAAAAGTTTCATTTTTATTATGAGGGGGGGGGGGGCAAAATGGGAATATTACGTCACACTTCAAAGAGCCGAAAACGAGGGAAAAATCGCTTGTTTCTTTGATTGAGTTCCTGATTTTTTTTTTTTTTTTTTTTTTTTTTTTTTTTTTAATTGCTCAACAATTGCTCTATTCCCCCATATTTCGATTTAAAAGAATGAAAATAGAAAATTTGCCGAAGATTATCGGTATGCACCTGCACCTACACTTCTGAAAGGATTTCCATCAATTCAGTACACCCAAGGTCTATATATATCAGGTCTGCTCTCTCTCTCTCTCTCTCTCTCTCTCTCTCTCTCTCTCTCTCTCTCTCTCTCTCTCTCTCTCTCTCTCTCTCTCTCTCTCTCTCTCTCTCTCTCTCTCTCTCTCTCTCTCTCTCTCTCTCTCTCTCTCTCTCTCTCTCTCTCTCTCTGTCCTCTCTCTCTATTTTCCTCTTTTTTGCACGCAATCCATTCCTTTCATAACCAATCTCTGATTTTATCGGATAGACTGCTTTTTTCCACGCTGCACCATAGTCTGAGATCGAAAAAAAAGGTGGCCAAATATATTTATACTATAGTGAGAAAAAGTATTCGAAAATCATCGTTTTCGACCTTCAAAGCTGTATAGCTTTAAAATTTTCCAGTAATGTTTTTATGGGTGGATTACTTCTTAAAAGTGTTTTCTAAGATTTAAATTGGTCTTGAAAGTTTAAAAATGATAGATGGATGAGAAATTTATTTTCTGATTTTTGACCACTATTTAACGATCTCAGACTATAGTGCGCTGGTTACCGGGTTATCAGCTCGTTTAGTAATATCAAAGGATTTTCTCATCATATACGCGGGATCAGTCGATCGTAGTCAGATCCGCCGCTAGGCGCTATTATCGTCGAAGGAAGTTAATAAAAGAGGCGTACGATATATCCAGGACTTTCTCATCTCAATTTTGCCAGTTTGTGATTTGAACGCATGGCATAGAAAAGTATACGAAAATATAATGCTTTAGAAACTGGAGAAAAATCAATTTGACGTCTAATGTTCTCGAAAGGAAAATTTCCTTGTGGCTCAACAGTTTTACAAGCTTAAAAAAAAGGAAAAAACCAAAACTTTATCTTCAAAACCGAGACACTTAGGAAAAAAACAAAGGCACTTGCGTTCTTAGCTCATCAAAAACTTCAATTTTCTTCATACAAAATACCAAATTTTGGAAACTTGCAACAGCCGTATTCTTGTCATTTTATCCAAAATTTTTTTCGAGAAAATGAGTATTGAAAAAGCACATATAAGCTCTATATCGGAATGAATGGGTCTGTTGCAAACCTTTTTTTCATTTCATTTCCAGTACTTGATGAGAGTAACTCATCACAGTATTTTTTATAATTTTTTTTGAGCACGGGATCATGAACTAAAACGCTTTTAAAGTTGCGAAAAAAAATAATTTCGAGCTATTTGAAAAGGTTTCGTTTCGGTGAGAAACTCGATGACGTCATATAGACAAGGTCCAGTGGAGCGGTCCAACTGAAATCAAATCACTGCCATTAGTGCACGCGTATTTACTCTTCTGACATGAACGCCTTAAAATAACTGTGTGTGTGACTACTCATGCTTCTTGTCGAATTATACTGGTCTGCAAAAAATAAATTAAAAAATTGACTATAACACGGTGAGGGGTGATATACAGGGTGTTAAGAAAAAAAGTTTCCACTGCGGTTTTTTCGAAAACGGCTGCGAATTTTGAAAAACGGCCAAACACGTGTCCAATAATATCGAGGGGGACCCATTTCGGGGGGGGGGGGGGGGTCATTTTTTTCGGCGCCCCCCTGGGAGGGGCGGGGGGGGGTCACTTCCGTTTTTCTTATGGGAGCCCTATTTTTTTATTTCAGTATCTGAAAGAACATAAAAAAAGAAACTTTTTGGCGCAAAGCGAAGGTCGATATCGTTTTTAGTTTTCGATATATCGAAGGTAAAAGTTCGATATGGACCAATTTTCAAAAAGTCATTACTCCACTTTGAGATACCGGAATTTAAAAAACTAGGGGTCTAAAATACTCCAAAAAGCAAGCCCTTTTTAGAAAAAAATATGAATTTGACACAAATTTAGCCAAAAGTAGAGTTTAGCGCCCCCAAAAATTGTCAACGGTTTTACCCCCCCTGGGGGGCCCATCAGACAAATTCCTTGAGACTACCCCTATCGAGTGATACATCGATCAAAAGGGCATACCAAACTGAGCATTTTGGCGTAAACCAGAGGTCGATATCGCTTTTTACATTCGAGATATCGAATGTCAAAGTTAGATTTACAAAATTCGATATTTCGAATGTGAAAAGCGATATTGACCTCCGGTTTGCGCCAAAATGCTCAGTTTGGTATGCCCTTTTGATCGATGTATCACTCGATAGGGGTAGTCTCAAGGAATTTGTCTGATGGGCCCCCCAGGGGGGTAAAACCGTTGACAATTTTTGGGGGCGCTAAACTCTACTTTTGGCTAAATTTGTGTCAAATTCATATTTTTTTCTAAAAAGGGCTTGCTTTTTGGAGTATTTTAGACCCCTAGTTTTTTAAATTCCGGTATCTCAAAGTGGAGTAATGATTTTTTGAAAATAGGTCCATATCGAACTTTGACCTTCGATATATCGAAAACTAAAAACGATATCGACCTTCAATTTGCGCCAAAAAGTTTCTTTTTTTATGTTCTTTCAGATACTGAAATAAAAAAATAGGGCTCCCATAAGAAAAACGGAAGTGACCCCCTCCCCCGCCCCTCCCAGGGGGGCGCCGAAAAAAATAACCCCCCCCGAAATGGGTCCCCCTTGATATTATTGGACACGTGTTTGGCCGTTTTCGAAAAAACCGCAGTGGAAACTTTTTTTCTTAACACCCTGTATATGTATATTGACTAATTTTGGGTCGCTGAATCCAAAAATTACCTCGGATTTTTTTTTTTTTGCCTGTGTCTTTGAGTTCAAACCCTTATGTACAGTAAATAGGGGTTAAAATGGGCTGATTTCACTATTAAAGTCCCTTGTCGCATCACGAAAACTCGATGACGCAGGCGTACACAAAAAAAAAATGGAGGCCCTTTTCGGATTCAGCGACCCACAGTTGTTGGATCGAATTAATGGATGACAGAGTTTGACGAATTTTTACTGGACACCGTTTTGCATAGTTATTTAGCTGACAGCAGTGATTTGATTTTAGTTGGACTGCTCCGCCGTACCTATACAATGACGTCATTGAGTTGCGCGCTATTACTGTCATTTTCAAATTAGTTTTTTAACGAGCCTCAACTTTATAGTTACTTTTTCTCTACTATACAGAGGAAATTTGTTGAGTTTTTGTTGTTTTTATCAGGTTTCTCGTAACATTTTACTGTAGAATCAGGTATTTCTGGCATTATAGCAAACGTGGGCAACAGACCCATTCTGAGAGAGTTTTGCAATGGAGTCACTTTAACGTGGCTTGTTGATGGTAGTGTTGGTGCCTGACTCATGAATAGATTGTGTTTTATATACTGAAGGTCTATCAGAGACGCCGACTTCCCTTTCGAGTCGTTGCACTTTAATGATGACGCTCATCGCTTCCCTGCTGTTCTACACGACTTACTCAGCCCACATCGTCGCTCTCCTCCAAAGCCCGAGTCACGTGATCCAGAATGCGCAGGATCTGCTTCATAGTCCATTGGCCATGGGAGTCGGCAACGCTACCAACTTCAATCGGATATATTTGCAGGTACTATGACTTTCAAAAGAAAGTTCTGACATCGAAATTGTTCTTAGTGCATTTTTCTTTCACGGAAAAAACGGTTGGCGGTACTGGCAACTTTTGAGGGTCATGCCACCAACTTTAGACGTAATTAACGCCAATAGTGGGGGAAAATACTCTGAATAGCCTAGATTTCCCCCCAACTATTGGCGTTAATTACCTCTAAAATTCGTGGCATTGCCCTCAAAAGTTGCCGGTTACAGGAGACGCCTAAGTTACCGGTACAGTACCGCCAACCGTTTCTTCCGTGTTTCTTTTCCATCAGTTTAAATTTTTGAGGCATAATGTCACAAGTGGCAATACTGTGAGACTCTGACTTGAAAACCGTAAAGTCTAAAAAATGTCTATCTTGATACTTTTTTTTGAAAGCCATGGTGCAAGTTCTAGAGGTGGCAGTGCTGTTGTTCGTTCGTGTATATACTTAATAACATTTTTCTAATTCACCGATGATTCAACCGGTTGAGAAAAGATTACACAGCTCAGTTCATTTCATAGGACTGTAATGCACAGAAATATTCGCATGTATTAGTTTTCCAAATCGGTGCAATTGATGTTAAATTCACAAAATATACACACGGTTCTTAAAGTCATCGACGTCTCCACCGATCGAAGAAGGATTAATGCGAGTATATATTTTCGTGCATTACAATCATACACTGAGCTGAACTTTGTAATCTTTTTTCAACCGGTGAAATCATCGGTGTGTAGAAAAATGCCGTTGAAAAGCGGCAAAGACCGAAATTTTCGATTCAACTTTGGTCAGATTTTTCTCGAGTTTTAAAGCTGCTACAGATTCGTGTTTTTTGTTTTTGTTTTTTTCGTTTTTTAACGACCGGAATTGTATGTTTTACAAACTGAAGTATCGGGTTCAATTTAATCCAAGTAGAATAATTTTTACTTCTTTTTTTCTGAAATATTTTTTTTTTTTGCTTAAAACATGATTAAATTGTGTCAATGAATTTCTTTAAAATCATTCGTCAATTTGAAGTCCATTACATTCTGATCAGTTAAGAGAACTCAGAAGTCTTTAGTTATGATACAGTCTGAGAAAAGACCGTCTGAAGTTTAAGCTTAACATTGAAAGCTTATTATTCTGAAATGAGCTAATGAGAAATTGAAGTTTTTTTTTTTTTTTTTTTTTTTTTTTTTTTTTTTTTTTTTTTTTTTTTTTTTTTTTTAAATAATTTTAATTTCGAGTAAATTTTAACTGGACACGCAAACTTTGAAATGTTTTTAAAGTACTTTGAAGCTGCTTTGAAAAAAAATGATTATTAGTGTTCTTATTCATCATATGGATTCAGAATATTTGCTAAGAAAAGAGAAATACGGAGAAAAAAATCGAATTTTCGGGTAGGTTAACCCCTTAAGGATTGAGGGTTTAAGTTGTATTTTTTTTTTTTTGTTCGTTCTTTAGGAGTCGAATGAAACTTTCATCAAGGCTTTGTACGAAACGAAGATCAAACCCTTCGGAGAAGATCCTTTCCGTGCACCGATTGAAGGCATAGAAAAAGTTCGAACGGAGTTGTACGCTTTCCAGGTGAGATCTTGATCTTATCCATTGAGAAGATACCTATATTTTGTTCCTACCTTCATTTTTATTTGTGTTAGAGAAACCTATCTTCCGTTCCTTTCTCAGTTCACAATCACTATGTCAAAAGAATCGATTGGGTTCCTCATATCATCATTTATTTGTTCCATCATTACATCTCATTCCAAAATCTGTCTCAATACAGGTAAATTTTGTTCATATAAATGTCTCTTAGTTACTCTATTTATTCCGATTATCCAAAAAAATACATGCGTCTATGAGAAAACGCCAAAACATAGTCCATCAAATACTATCATTGTCTTTATAAAAAACACAAGTTCAGACCCCTGGAAGAAAACCGAGCTGAATAACTAAAGACGAGGAAACTAAACAAATAAAGGGAAAATCTAAATGAAAGTATGTTTCATTGTTATATAACTGAATAATATAAAAATAAAATCATCCAGACGGAGATGAGGGAGGTTCTCGAAGCTGCGCGTAAACTCGTCAATCGCTACTCTTGACAATCCACCACGTGTGATCGCAGCGCACGTCAACTGTCGGCTCCCGCAGGCACTATCCCTCCAGAACCCTGTGTTTATCGTTAACTATCTGTCTCTTCTGTCAAGGACTTATGTAATGACGAACGACGCTTTACTCACGTTGCGGTAGATTTATGAGAAAATTTGTGTAAAAAACACAAAAACCTATATAATATTATTATTTTTTTTTTTATTATATATATAGAAAAAATAAGACGAACAATTTTGTCATTCATCCATTTCTCCATCGTTCATGATTTATTGTGGAATAGCCACTTGCGAGGGCAGTATGATGCGCAGGTGTCCCGTGACATCATGGTAACACGATTGTCAGATTGTGCGGTCAAATATCTAGTCCAGGCAACTGGGGATTTTAGCTTGCAAGTGTTGCTTGCAAGAAATTTGTCAGCAAAATAATTTATGGAGTAAAAAGGTCAACATTAGTCGATTTTTCAAAACTTTTTGAACAGCGACTTTTTTTTGAAAAACTGTGAAAATTGTGTAAAGCTGGATTAGAGGACAAAACTACCGTCCTTCAGCTTAGTGACGCTTTTCCTCACTTCTCCACGCACTCAGGCTTTCATCACACTTCGTCACGCTTAGTCACACTTAGTCACGCTTAGCCACGCTTAGCCACGCTTAGCCACGCTTAGTCACGCTTCGTCACGCTTGACAAAACTTACAAATTGTGACGAAGCGTGAAGAAGCGTGGCTGAGGGTGACTAAGCTAGCGTATTGCTTCATTCGTCCGTTCAACAACTATTATAGGATTATCTAAAAACTAATCACACTTGCTTCAATCTCAACTAATCTGTACCTCTAGAATGCTGACCGTGAAAGGCGCATCTGGAACGGCTATAGCACAGAATAATACAATCAGAACGGACCCATAAGAGCCAATGGAAGCAAGTTTGGAATTTAACGGCACCAATAGGCAACGCTGTGGTCCTATATCCCAACATGGCGGACGTGTGTGATTTGTGTTGAAACTCATTTATTCCTGTTAATTATGGAAAGAAATCTTAAGCTTCCGGCCTCACTTTAATTCTATTTGCATTACAGAATGAAAATTTCGCGGATCATGTCCTATATTTTTTTTTCTCGCGCGAATCCAGATGTAAACATCCTATATCCCAACATGGCGGACGCGAAATGAATTTGCTTCAAAATCCGACAGAGTTTCCGTTTTGGCTGTATTATTCTGTGGCTATAGTATGATAAAATGTCTTTGGGTTCCATTCGGCAACAGTGCACGAGACAGTCGCGGTTTGCGCGTTGCTGTCATTTCGCGTGACGTCGACGCACGTGCACCAGCTGGTCCTCCGGGTTTATGGAGCCACCCACTCACAGTACACGCAATACAACTCGCATGCCTCGCGAATACACTCTCATGCCCGCTTCCTCGATGGCTTCGATGCAAAACGATCCTATGTTGCATTTGATGAAGCAAACACCGCTCGCTCCTTGTTTTATTTGACATGGCTCGGTCAGGTGCTGTATCGTACCTCCTGCGCTGATCCACCGACTGGGAACTCGGGGGGGGGGGGACAAATAAATAAATGAATAAATAAAACGCAGGAAAATTCTGCGAACCAGTCCGTTTTAGTATAATGGCATCACGATCAAAATTGGATCCAAACAAATGTTCCATCCTGCTCACTTTCGAGGAGTTATGTTTTTCTAGGGCCAAAAATATTTAATTTTTTTGCCGATAGATATTAGAGATCGTTCGTCCAGTCTTCAGACATTTGTATGGCACTGTAGGAAAGTTCGCAAGTGCGAATTTATAATCACAGATAAATCAAAAGATGTCCTATGTTTTGTTCTTGTCTTACTAACAGCCATGGGCGTATCACTGCCACGACCAAGGTACCTACTTATATATTTAACAGGTATGCTCGACTCACTTCCAGCGTCATTTTCAGTGGCGCGAAAATCAAAGATGGCCGACAAAAGAAGAAAACCACTGGACATGGCGTGGGACATGATCAGGAGTAGGTTTGTTATGAAGATGGATGGAAGGGGAACTCACTATTTAGTGTTTTTCTCGCTTCGTCGATTTTAGTTGATTTGATTATCTCACTGTGAATTCTTTTACACTGACATAATTGTCCAGTGTTTTCTTCTTCTGTCGGCCATCTTGGATTCTGCTTTCAATTTTCGCGCCACTAGAGATGACGCCGGAAGCGAGTCGAGCATATCTGTTAAATATAAGTACCTTGCACCACGACACTCAATCATCCTAACCTCTCTTTGTATCGAAGCTTGCTCGAGGTATAACACGTGCGGTGTGATGGTCCAGATGAGCCTGTAATCCTAGAATTTTGTGACCACAAGAAACATTGAGTGAGACGAGGACAAAGCATAGAAATTTCTTCGATATAACTGTGATTGTAAATTAATGAGTGATGTTTCGAAAATGTTGTTGGAACGACGCAATGGAACGTGATTACACTTTTAGGGTATACGAAAAGTTCGAGAGAACTTGTTTAATAGCAAGGATTTGCATTTGAAAATTTGGATCTTGTTTCTTATGGGGCATAAAAAACCCCACGGAGGCTATAGTGAGATGGAGCATTTGTTTGGATCCAATTTTTTCGTGACGTCGCACAGTGGAGCGAGTACGTCAATAGGAGAGACCGGACATAATATGCGTAAACTTTGGATGTTTGTTGTTTGTATCTTCGTTAATACGCAACGCGGACGTTTGAATGTGATGTCATTAATTTTCTTTTAAAATTGTCTATCAAAATCACCCTAAACAATGCAATTGATGACCGTGAAAACTCATCAAAAATTTGTATTTTTGTCCAACATTTCATGTCCGACCTATATCCCATTGACTCGCTCCACTGTGCCTTGTCATCGCACTAAACAGGTTTATTATTATCTAGCCGTGCGCATTCATGTTTGGGGAAAAAAGATGCACCGAGGCATTTCATTGCGGCATTTATACTTGCAGAGCTGCTGTTTTACGTATAATTAGTGACATTTTTCAATTCACCGATGCTCTCTCCGGCTGAGAAAAGATTGCAAAGTTCAGTTCAGTGTAAAGCAGTAGTGAACGAAAATACTCCTATATTATGTAATCTTTCCTTAAACGGTGGAGTCGTCGATGACTTAGAAAAACTTGCGGATATTTTAATACCTAAACACTTTTCGAGCAGCACAGTCATACACTGAATGAACTGAACTAATTGTAATCTTTCCTCAACCGGCGTAATAATCGATGAATTAAAAAACGTCACTCATTACACGCAAAACGGCAGCTCTGGTTAAGTACTTACCCGCATAACACGTGCTGGGTGTGGACGGAGCCTCAATTTCTCCGCTTTTAACAGCTAAAGCAATAAATAGCATTTAGCTACGAACGGGAAACTTAACGATGGTTACCATAGCAACGGCCAAGTCTTATACACAAGGCTCAACCGATAGCGTCACTCTCGTAAAAACGGTCTTGCCGATCGGTTTAACGAAAAACTACATCGTGAAAAGTGGAGGGGTGTGAATTATGGAGTCAGGACTCGACTATCACTCCCATCGATTAATTTTTCATCGATTGCATCGATTGAAATCGATTGATGTATTTTATGTAACTATTGATATTTTTTCGCTGGAAATATTTAATTTAAGCTTACAAAGGCCAAAAACGACTGTTTTCGACTATTTTTATTCAATCTCTGACCATAGTGCGGCGGATTGAATGAAAGACGAAACTCTGAACTCTACAGACGCTAAAAAGCTAGGTATCGTATCCGACTTCACTGATGCAATTCGTTTTGTTTTTTTTTCCACGAACGAACAAAACGCTTGGAGTGAAAGATCAATCTCGTAAATGTATTTTAGCTCTTCTCTGAAGCTTTTTAATTATAATAATCTAAATTAACACATATTTCTCAGGATGCGATGGATGCGCAGGCACGATGAGTACGCTTTACCGGGAAGATTTGCCCGAGACCCGATTTTCTGAGAGGTTTCATTTGTTCATGCTTTCATGCATGACCTCAACGTGATCATGCTCGATTGAGGTGTTGTCACCGGAAAATCATCCTTTAGATACATATAAATATATATGGCTTCCGGTAGATACCGGAAGTTATACGCTTTTCCACCCGCGCATTTTGACTGACTCGTGTTGTTGATCTCTTGGAAATGGTAAACAGGTCTCTCGCTCCAAAAGCTCTTCTATATACCGTCTTTGCAAAATTGGTTCCATTTTACACAAATTAATAAGTGTTGCACCTTCAGGTTTTCAGTTTTTACCCGACTAGCATATAGGTGGCTTTGGGAGGGGGGCTTGGGGGATTAGATGATTGTTCAGTTGTTTGTCTTTTTTCTGTTATTTGCCATTATAATATGAAGAATTGATTCACTGTGATTTTCATCATCAAAAGACTCCAAAATGGGTCCTTTTGCTAAAAAAAATGTAAATGAACTTATTTGTGAGGAGATGTGACCCTTGACAGACATACAAACGAAAACACATTTTGTAAAATGAGGGATTTTCTGGCTCACGGGATCAGTCAGTAGTGTCGTTTGGGCATCCCCTCTCTCCCATGGCGTGGTTTGACACATCCCGAAATTTGAGCTCACATAGAATTAAAACTCAAGAACCATCAAACAAAACAAAAAACGTGTCAAAGTTTGTGAGTGTATATGTATAGCTTAAAAAGTTTATAATTTCAAGAAATATTGTGAAAAATGTGTTCTTCCCCCAAATTCGTCCAAATTGTAAGTGAAAATGTACAATAGGGTCATCAAGGATGTCGAAGGTCATAGCTTCGGGGATCAAATGCATGAGAAGCAAAGAAAAGGGTCATCAGATTTTTACCTCCCTCCCTCCCCCCGAAAGATCTGAAATAACATCACTGCACGGGCTCATAAAAAATGCCAAAGTATGGATTTAACTCAATTTTCTAATGTGGCATGAAAAAGACGACACTTTCTTTACCCCATGGGATATAAGACGTGAAAAAACTCACTCGTCGGTTTGCAACGCAGCGATTCTGGGCTATGAAGACTGTGGGTTTGAATAGGGAGGTCAATCATAAAACTGTCAAAATCTGAGAAGGATGAGATCTAGCTTGTGTGTGTAATCTCAGTATTTTCTGTGCGTGCCCGACGAAGCCACCAACACACTTACCAAATTCTATGTATGTGTGCATCGAAGACAAATCAAAGACTATTGAAGTCAGTCATCACCGATATTTCAACGGGAAAGTTTAAAACAAAAAAAACAAAATAAAAACGGTGAAGGCATCAAATGACTCCAAATGAAAAAATTAAACTTGTCTGAGTGTGTGATTGTACGTACCTACTCAAAAAGTTCTCGAAAATACACAATACGACCCGAGTATTTAATTTTTGATTCATATCCTGAAAACTAAATCTCCGAAACGCGAGTAACTGTATTACATTTTTCATTGAGTACAGCAAAACGAGAGTAAGAAGCTTGCCATATACTTCGTATGGCACGCTGAAAAACAGAAGACACTCTTAACAAGTATATAATTTTGACCTAGAGAGCTGTCACTGAAAAGTTTTAAATTTAGCTTAAATGGTCAAAAACGATGATTTTGCCCACTTTTTCCGATCTCAGATCATAGTGAAGCGGCTTCAATGATAGACGAAGCTCAGCTCTCAAGATGCCAAAACTATTATATTCTATTTTACTTGTACAATGTTTTGTACTCAATACAACACATTCTCCGCCCTCTAAGATGAGGAGTGAGAAAAAAACAAAACAAAAAACAAAAAACTTGCAATTTTTACTAAAGCTTTTGCTCCTGAAATAAAATAAAAGGTCGTTGTTGCATCCCAATTGCATTCCGCAAGCATCTGGAAGTCTTTAAAATTCTAGAGGAGAACTTTGAAATTCCCTGGAGTCAATTTTTCTTGTTCCGGTGCCCTTCTCGGCTGAAATATCGCTCACGTCTCCACTCCATCCAAGAGAGGCTTCAGCAGGGCTGCCGATTTGCGTATACTCAATCGCATTTTTTAAATTCACTGATGATTCCTCCAGTTGAGAAAAGATTACACAGCTCAGTTCAGTGCATGGCTGTAATGCACGAAAATCTCGTATCTGTAATCTTTTCTCAATTGGTTGAGTCGTCGATGACTTTTAAAAAACTTACATTTTTCACTTCACCGATGACTCCACCGATTAAAAGAAGATTCAGTTTAATGTATGATTGTAAAGTACGAAAATAATATGATCAGCAATCTTTTCTCAATCGATGGAGTCGTCGATGACTTTTAAAAAAAACTTGCGGATATTTCAATTAGTTACGGCGTTTCTACTGATTGAGAAAATATCACAGATCAGAGTATTTTCATGCATTCCAGTCATACACTGAACTGATCTTTTCTTAACCGGTGAAATCATCGGTGGATTGAAAAATGTCATTAAATAAACGCAAAACGGCAGCTCTGGGCTTCAAATATCGAAGGAATCTGAACTGAAGCGCAAAAATGAAAGGGGGCATACGATTGAATAACGGAGACTTTGAGTTTGAGGTCGACCCGCTTTTGCTCGGCTAGCTCTTCCTCTCCTTTTCCTTTGCTTCCTTATTCCTTACGAGTCACGCTTATACGCGTATATGAAACTTTAACAGGATATACTTTAAATCAATACTCAGACTCGGCAATAAATTGTTCCGTAAAGTCGGCGCAAGTTTCACTGGGATTTCAATCTGAGATTTCAGGAGTAATAAAAAAATGAATAAATCATAAAATACTTAATTTAAATTTACCTCAGCTCTTGTGTCTTTGCAAAGCAATACGTTTTATTAGTCTGCCTCACAAGTAGTGATGTTGCCAAGTGAATCTCTTCCTGTTAAAACCACTTAACCCTCTACTGCACCGTGTGACTAATAAGTCACAAACCACTTTTTTGTGTTTTTAAATTTAAAATTGGTGCCATATCGTCGTAGGTTATTGTAACTTATTAGTCACAAATATGGCGGACCCATGGGCGCCCGCAGAAAAATTTCCAAGGGGGGGGGGGCAAAATTTTTGAACCTCAATGGAAGGTCTAGGAGACCCTCCCCCCGGGGGAAAAGGGAAATCTTTTTGTTTTTGCATCCAAATGTTGTACAATTATTAAGCCATGGTAGGTGCAGTATCAAATTAATAATAATAATTTTGGCGTGTTCGATATGATGGAGAAAGAGACAGCAGACGAAAATGATATCAAAGAAAATGTTTAATTCTACTATTCCTTGCAAAAATTATTTAAAGTTAAAAAATAAACAAATAATAAAGTTTGTTAATTATTACTCCTTTGATTAACATTGCATTTTCTTTGTTCCTTTCATTTTTTACCGTGAATATTTGACTTTTCTTATTTCCAGGGAGGGGGGGGGGCAAGAGCCCCCTCTTGCCCCCCGCTGCGGGTGAAAAGTTGAAAAAGTTAATTGTTGACTAAAATCCAGCAAAAGTTACGATTGTTAGGAAGCTCTTAAATCTCGGTGAAACACTGTCTACGTGATAGTTGAATCGATCGATAATTTGTGGGAGAATGTTTAGAAAAACTGAACTTCAGAACTAAAAATCACCAAAAAATTCAGTCCCCGGAAGAATATTGTTTGTGTGGCTTCCGAACGAAAAAACTGGGGATGTTTAACCTTCATATTTCAAGGGGAGGGGGGGGGGTTGCTCGGACTTATGGCCTGTTTTCGCGATAAAATGTTGTATTTCACACTGATGTTCCTATGCTTTCAGATCGGTGCCAATGAGGGTTTTGTTTTATACAGTAACCAATTTTCATTTTTTTTTCAATTCGTTTTGCATTTATAAGCCTTTAAAGTCGTGGGGTCCGCGCAGCCCCCCCCCCCTCATGTTTAAAAACATCTTTAAAAAAATACATTTAGAAAGCTTATTGCTTGTACTTTTAATGGCATTTAGATACCGGAAGCTTAAATCTAAAAAACAGAAATAAATGAACGATTCTATATAGAAAGAAATCATAAGATTTAAATCAAGGAGAGATTTGTTTCTTTAGTTTTTTTTTCCAACCGCAATGAAGCAAGATTTCATGGAGGCCTTTCAAGTGAAAAAAAAACAGCGCGCGAGTCAAGCTGAATGCAGTTTATGATTGATACATTTTTGTTCTTTTTTTTCACGAGGAGATTAGTTTTTTCATCGGTGAAACAGCTCAATGTCTTATCATGTCTTGGTTTCTCGTGGAATGTCTCGCTCCTGCTTTTACTGCTTTTCCTCCCTTCCGCAACAGAACTCCATAGTCAACAGAACATGAGTCTAATTTGTAGGAGGATTAAAAATTCCTTACAGAGTCAAATGATTCCCCGTGGCTCTGAAACTGTGCTCCCTTCCCCCCTCTTCCCCCTCCTCTTTTCCCCTTCCTCTAGCTTACTCACTTCTATATCTGCAGGAATGAGCTCAGTACAGGGTGTCTATAGAAGTGAAACCGAAAAACTATCAGGATGATTATGGAAACATTGCATGCACTTGGGGGGTTGGAATCACCCGAATGAAGCTGTTGCAAACTTTTGCTATACAGGCTTATTAACCCTTAGTGGTCATAGTGGATAGACTGGATGACCACATATCAAAAAGGTATTTCTGGGCATCTGCCATGGTGTTATGCATAATAACCACATAGTATGATTAAAAGAAGGGTGTACCAACGTAAAAAAAAAAAAAAAAAAAATATTTGGTCTATGGTACCTTGCAAACCTGATTTTCTAACCTGATTTTGCTGTTTACTTCTATACCTCTATATAGGGACATATGAAAAATAATAAAAAAAAAAAAAAAAACTAATGAAAACACAGAAAGTGTGTGTGTGTCATAGTGGTTAGTACGTCTAACCACGTTGTTTCTCTATAAAGGGGAGCTGGGAAAATTCTGAAAAAATTGGAGGTCATGTATGTATAGGCCCTAAGGACTTAGGAAAATCACCTTTTTCATCAATTTTTTCATTTTTGAGGAAGCGTGACACAAAGGGTTAATAATTGGAAGTGAGGTGAAACCCAATAAAAATGACGTTATGAGCGCACAAAAAAATCACGAAATCCACTCCCAAACTCGTAAAATGCTTTCAAACGCGAGACCGTAATGGCGGTGATTTCCGCCTAAATCTTACGGCGACTGTATGCTTCTTCTTCTTCTTGTGTGGTGTCACGAGAACATCTCGCGCGAGGATGGAGCTTATTGAGATAGAAAGCCCCGATGTAAAAGACAGTAATCACCGCCATTATGGTCTCGAGTTTGAAAGCATTTTATGAGTTTGGGAGAGGATTTCGTGATTTTTAGTGCGCTTATCGTTATTTTTATTGCGGGTTTCACCCCACAAACAACTATTAATAAGTCTGTCGCAAAAGTTTGCAACAGCTCCGTTCTCGTCAGACTCTCGCCCACTCCACAGCAACAACAATAACTGGTGGGTGATTCAAACCTCCAAATGCACCGTTTAATCTGTAACATCTTGTTGATTTTGGCAGTTTTAGTCGTGGAACTAGGCATGATTAAGTGATTTTAGAGGACTTAGAATTCATAAAATCGCAAAAAAGTTACGTTGATTGTTTGATTTAGTAGGTAGCGTAAGTTCACGTTCAAAACTGCGATTCAGAGGAAAATACATGGAATCAGAGCATATGAGCGCCCGCAGAAAAATTTCCAGAGGGGGACAACATTTTTGAGCCCCAATGGAAGGTCTTGGGGGAACCCCATCCCCCCATCCCCCTAGAAAAAGGAAACAAAATCAATTTGTTTTGCCAAATGGTACGATGTAAGCTGTTGTAGGTGTTTCAAATAATAATAAGAACCATTTTGTTGCGTTAGATGTTACGAATAAAATGGCAGCATATGATAATGATGGTAAGAAAAATGCTTACTATATACTACACCATTTCTTGCAAAATTTAGTTGAAATTACAGAGTAAACTATAGTAAAGTTCGTCACAGTGGCATAACTTTGAAACTCGGGCCCACCCCGCAGATTTAGCTGGAGCCAACCCCCCCTCAGCGCCCCTACAACAGAATCTGCACACTCTAAAATAACTTATCAACCTCACCTCCCTCCACCCACGTAACTCATAACAACTGCTAGTGGCGAAATAAGTCGAATTTCTAAGCCCAAAAACGTTAGCTCACTCAGATTTTACGACCGAATCCAAGTTTGAAATCCTCAAGTAATTTAAATTATCAAAACGCAACTTGATCTTAAAATCTTTGTTTTCGTTCGTTTTCCCCTTTTCTCTCGTTTTTCCTCTTTCTTTTTTTTTCTTTTACCTGGCTGCGGCGTTAAGGGCCCCCAACCGCCCCCCTGTACCACGGTACTTGCGTTTCCGGAAGTTACGCCACTGGTTCCTCAGCCGTTACTCCTTGGATTATCATTTTATCTTCTTTTGTTTTTTTAATTTTTTATCGTGAAATTTTGACTATTCTGAATTCTAGAGGGGAGGGGGTGCAAATGCCTTCCTTGTCCCCGCTTCGAGCGCCCATGAATCAGAGTCTGTATGAAATCAAAGGCCCTTGGACGGCAATCGATACGAGATATCGCTTTACCAAAACAATCAGTGGCGTAGCGTGCGATTTGGCAACGTTGCAGTTTGTCTATTTAAACCCACGAAAAAGATCGAACTATAGGGTGTTCGGTGAACACCTTCGCATTCGACTTTTTACATGTGTTTAAATGGACACAATACACCGTTGCCACATTGCACGCTACGCCACTGAAAACAGTATATTTTGGATCAAAGAATCGATCGTAAAAGTGTGTGGGGTTCACTTCGAGTGTCACCCTGTATCTGTCAATGGAGCTGCGAAACGGCTCTCTTCGGATCCGCTCCCCGAGTCCCCACTCATTCCCAGGCTTCATTAGCTCAGTTTAATTAGATACGCGCGGGCTCAATTCATTAATATTGTTTGGATAAATAATGGATTTTCAAGGAAAATAAAACATTGCTTGCTCGCTCTCTCTGCAGCTAGGGAGTCTTAAGTCTAGTCTCAGTGTGAACAATCTTCAAGAGGATCGAGCTTTTTCGTGCACGCCGGCATGCAATCGGTGTGTGTATCTATCTAAATCTCCTCAACTCCTAATTTATTCATCCTCTGACTTGAACCAATGAAGAATTTCATTTCCGGATGGAATTCCAACCACCGTTGCCGGATGAGATATTCGTTGAGACGGGAGTTCGTCATTTCCGCACAAAAACTTCGATTCTCGTTTCCGCACAAAATCTTTTCCGCACAATTATTTTTTTTGCACACTATGGCAACGCTGCGGGAGAATGAATTTAATTTTTATACGTGACATTGAAAAATGGCATAAAATGTAGGGAAATAGAAGGACTCACCAGTCACCTATGATGAAAGAAAAGTTTCTCAAGCAGTAATGTATCGGTATGTAACGTCAGATTTGTTAACCCTTTAAATCCGGCATTATTAACGAGCCCTTCTCACAAATACTTTCTCAATCTCAAAAAAAAGAATGAACTTTTTTCGTTTAATTTGATGTGCATAGTGAAAGATTTTGAAACGTACGGAAACGGACATTTGTGTCGACAACTTATCGAAATGAAACAATAACACACGTCAGGAGTTCCAAGTAGGATTCCAACTTCAATCATCATCCTTGGAACTCCTGTGTGTTATTGTTTCATTTTGATAAGTTTTCGACACAAATATCGGTTTCCGTACCTTTCAAAATCTTTCGTGAGGAATTTTAAGACGTATTGGAATTCGAACAGACGCCGTCAGTGTTTACTATTTATTTTTTTATGAAGTCAGCTGTGATGACAGGCGGCCGTGATTATTTGAATGTGCCACGCTAATCTCGCGAAATATCGTGCACTTTGATACTTTAAAACGCTCTAGCCACAAATTGTGCAACAGACCCATTGCTGAAATGATGCATTGGTGATTTTTGTGATTTTCCACTGAAGTTTGGCAAAGTCAATTCTGTTCTGACTCCGCATGCAATCCGAGATTGAGACGCGTCTCGCAAATTTGATTAGAGGAAATCCAATTTCACGCACACCGACGATGGTCAATGACCCAGTCTGATTATCCCTCGGATTTTTTTTTTCTTTTTTTGATCTTATTGCCGATGTCTTTCAACGTGAAGAAGGTCCTCGCTGAAATTACGGAACGTTTTTAAACATGGTGTCGTGTCAGCGCTCCGGCTAGTAAGCGCACACGCAGAATTATAAAGTTTTGGTTCGACGTTAATTCTAAGGTTAATCTAGCGATAACTAACTAGCGTTCGCGCGTTGCGACACGTCAGGTGCGTAGCGACAATCCTCCAATAAGCTTTACTTCAACCATCAAGCACGCTCACCCGTACGCCACGATCCGTCTGCAAGTGCGATTTTATTTCAGCGACGAGACAAAGTCAGCATCAGCACGAAAAAAGTCAGCACTGCGACAGTTCAGCAGACAGCTTATGCGATCAGAGAAAGTTGAGAAAGTATTTAAAATTGTCAGCAACAGCGACAGTCAGCGACAGCGAAACAATTATTGTCAGCATCAGCGATCAATGTGTATAATAAAATCCAACACGTCACGATAATCAGTCAGCCACTAAAAGTCAGCAGAAGGGACATCACGTCAGCAACAGTGAATTAAATGCACAAAGTTCAGCACGACTCGACACTAGCAAGTATATAGGCGCGTGAAAGAAAGAAAAAATATTGAAAAAAAACTCTAAGTATTTGGATGTCAGAAATACAAATATATCTAAATATATCGAATGATTGAAAAAGACGAAAGTACAACTGTACACATGTATATTAAACGAAAAACAAAAGTTTCACAGAAAATTTATACTTACAAATAAAAAACATCAATTTCAGTTCATGAATATCAAAGGCTCAAAGCATACAATAATCAAAGGCTACTCAAACGTTCTCGATCCGGGGCTAGTAGAAGACTGAACCCCCGAACTTAGGACAGACGAGTTTAAATAATAAAAGAAAAGCAATGAGAGCGAGAGCGAAAGAGAAACTAAAAGTGAGAGAGAGAGAGAGAGAGAGAGAGAGAGAGAGAGAGAGAGAGAGAGAGAGAGAGAGAGAGAGAGAGAGAGAGAGAGAGAGAGAGAGAGAGAGAGAGAGAGATCATTGAGTAATTGAAAATGAATCGGGGAATCAGACAAACAAACGAAAAGGGAGAAAATCAGATGATCACGGAAAGTAACTAATATATTGATGACAAATTAAAATGACTGAGTGTAGTAGTGCAGCGTTGCAAAAGCTACCTACTTAATTAACAATTAAACATCGCGGAACGACACATGATGGCAAAATGAAGAATTTTTTTGAAATGACCAGATTTCTCATTGATTCGACGGTTTTTCTCGTGGGTTTTTAGAACTTTTGATTGGATCAATAATATGAACTGCGGCAGCTCTAAAGGCTATGTTATTCAAATGTGAGAATTTATGAGAGTTCTAGTAATTTTTAAAAAATGTCTTTCTACTTCGTATTTAACCAGATTTTTTTCTCCGTGAAGAAAATAGAAATGTTATATATCCGGAGGATTTGATTGTGGGTCACAAATGGGTATGTTTGATTTGGCGAGTGAAAGCACTCTGTAACTCAATTTTTATAAATTAATATATTTTCGGCATTTTTAGCCGTGGAACCAGGCATAATCAAGCATCTCCGAGACGTAGAATTCATAATCCCAAAGACGTCACATTAATTGTTTGATATAATGGCCTAAATTTCCGTACAAAAATGCGCTTATGGGAAAAACACATTGAATCAGAGTTTGTTTGGAACCAGAGGGCCTCGGATGGCAATCGATATGATATATCGCTCTATTCAATCAGTCTATTTAAAATGCCAAAAACACGACTTTTCTCAAAAGTGGCTGGTGGTGGTATCCATCGGATTGAAATCTGGAATAGTTTCGCCCGGAATCACCTTGAGACTATACAAATGTATTTTCAGGCAATTTACATTTTAAAGAGAATGGCCATCAAATGAATTATCGGATAAAATTAGAATTGATAAGGAAATGTATTTTTTTTTTATTTATTTATTCATTTGTTTCTCTTCATTTCTAGCTGATCACCAACTTTGCGTACAGAATTATAAGTGATACATACACGGAAGGAGAAAAATGCGTACTTCATGAGCTGCACATTCTGCCGTTCCCTATATTGGCGATTCCGGTCAGAAAATACTCTCCGTACAAAGAGATCGTTGCGAAGAAGTACGTTTACACTTGATGTACAATATTTACTCTTCATTTATGTGAACTCACAGAAAGTAGCGTTTTCATTTCACAATCAAGGCGAATCATTTAACAATCAAACAATTGTCGTCTTTATTTATAAGATCATCAGCTAAGCTCAAAGATTGCTTACACACTGTTATATTATATACAGCTATGCTTGTTTCTTGTATTTGTCTGTTAATTAGTGGTTATCAGTGGCGTAGCGTGCAATTTGGCAACGTTATATTTCGTCCCTTTAAACAATGTAAAAGGTTGAATGCGAAGGTGTTCACCGACCACCCAATACTTCGATCCATTTTATGGCTTTAAATTGATAAACTGCAACGTTGCCAAATTGTACGCTATGCCACTGGTGGTCACTGATTATGTGGAAGAGAGGGTCAAAATTGGCCCTAACACTACCACTCCAAAATCAAATTATTCGCTTAATCATTCATTCTCTCTCCCTCTCTCACTCTTGCTCTCTTCTACCTGAGGGATTTCCGAGTTCTTGACTTCATCGTTCATTCTTCCAAGATCTACTATAATACGATCGTGATCACTGGCGCAACCAGGATATCTTCCATCTCTCTCATTTCCCATTTGAATGTATGAGTAGGAAAAGGACAGAAGGAGGGGGTTTTATCCCCTTGTCCATCCTTGTCTAACATACGTTTCTTAATGGAGAAAAGAGAGAGATGAAGAAACTCTCGGTGCGCTACTGATCGTGATTTTTAATCGCAAATGAAGGCGCACTCATCGCCTGGTACTTCTCTAAGCCACGCGCCGCACTGTGTGGGATTTGACCGATCTAGCGAGAAAAAAGTCCGACCAATGACTTTCTTCCGCGATAAGTGTTACTAGGGGGTTTAAAGGGTCGCTGATCACGAATCTGAAGTCAGATTTTATGAATTTTAATGTCAAGTGCTCTAAAAGCCCAAAAACTGTCAAAATAATTTTATAAAAAAGAATAATAATGAAAAAAAAAAAAATTATTCCTCTAAAAAACAGGGGATCAGTTTTCAACATCGCTAATTAATGAAACGTTCACATTTAATGAATTGGTCCTTTAAAAAAATGCCCGGAATAATAAAAAAAAAAGGAGGAAAAAAATTGCTGACTGCCCGGGATTCGAACTGCAAAACTTTCGGTCAATGGGTGGCACCGCAACCGACTGAGCCAGCGAGACTATATAAACAACGATGAGTTTCCATTCATACAAGTAAGCAAGTACAGAAAATGCGCATTACGTGGCGCGACGAGCTCTCACAAGCACTTCAAAGTGTGGTCTGAACTGGCGATTCTCACTTTTCAAATTGATATTATTTTCGTGGGGGCACCTTGTGGCAGCTACTGTTTTCATGGATTTGTTCTCTGAAATATGGGCTTTCACGTGGTGTAAACCAAAGTTCCGCCAAACGCCGCCAAATTAAGTTATTGTCCAATAAAGATCACGATTTACGTAAACTTGAGGAGTTGGAGAACGTTTCATTCGAGGCTTTGAAAAAACCAATGGAAAGGACATTGAGTAAATAAAATAGGGTGCAAAATGATCAGCAGACCATCCTCTACAACATGCAACCAACACTTTTTCCGAAACTGTAACACGCTAACACGTATACTTAAAATAGCATCAAATCTAAGGCTAAGAAAATGATCGTAGGAAATGTCGTAACCAAACTATGGCGGAAGCCAATGTTCAAGCTGTTTTACACTAATCGGATCGAAGAAAATGTATAAACAATACATATATTCGTGATCAGCATATCCTCACCTTTCATTTTCATCCATTTTCGAACAATTTTAAGCAACTTGATTTTTCGACTTTTTTCTAGCTAGATCGGGCATATCCCACACTGTGCGCCGCGCCTGAAGAGATATTTCGGCGGATATCTCCTTCAATTGACGGATTAGGCAAACCCAACTCTGGCACGTAGGAACAGTTACATAACTCGTTAAAATAAGCTTTCGCTGCGTGTTTCGCTTTTAATGCCAGCTCATGAGGCTGTATTACTGACGGGTAAAAATGGACGACTTTATAGAGAAGGGAACCAACGTCACTGTCTCTGTAGAAGGGAACCAACTACAGAGGAGCTCTTTCTCTCTCACCCCTCTCTCATACACTATCTCTCTCCCTCACCATATCCCTCTCTCACCCACTATCTCTCCCTTCTTCCCTCCCTCCAATTTTCTCTTTCTCCCGCTCTCTCTCTTTCTTTTTCTCTCTCTCTCCTCCCTCTCCCTCTCCCTTAAACTTATGGAAAAACCCCACAAGGACGGAGGCGTAGGGCAGATAGAGAGAGAGAGAGAGAGAGAGAGAGAGAGAGAGAGAGAGAGAGAGAGAGAGAGAGAGAGAGAGAGAGAGAGAGAGAGAGAGAGAGAGAGACAGACAGAGAGAGAGAGAGAGAGACAGAGAGACAGACAGACAGAGACAGAGGGAGAGAGACAGAGAGAGAGACAGTGAGAGACGGAGAGAGACAGAGAGAGACAGACAGACAGGAGGACAAAGTACCGGACCCGCCTCTGATTGGAAACCAAATGAGGGCGAACGGCGGCGTGGTCTATTTGTCCCGTCGCATTATTATGACGTCGCACAGACGATTTGGTGGAGCAATTTATAAACAAGCTGAGAGGATGAGGATGAGGAATGAGGATGAGGGTGAGGACGAAGAAGGTGCAGGAAAGTGGTTATCTTTCCAATCGATAAATCCTAGCCACATGTTATTACTTACGAGATGTCACACGTTAACGTACTATTTTGATGGGCAACAAATGGGGTGTGTGTGTGTGTGTGTGTGTGTGTGTGTTGATTAGGGTGCTATGGCAACGAGAGGTCGGCGTGACGGACAGGATCGGGAAACTGTGGATACCCGCCAAGCCGAACTGCGATGCAAAAAGTGGCGCCGAATTTGCCAGCGTCAGACTTGTCGAATTCTCTTTCCCCCTCATGCTCGTCGGATCAGGGGCCCTCCTGTCAGCGTCAATCTTACTCATGGAAGTCGTCTGTCACAGTTTCCTCGGTACGTGGCTATATTTTTATATACATACATACTCGGAATATACATATATACATATAGAAAATAAATAACGATGAGAAAATGGGACACAAGGCTAAAACAGTGTAAAATGAAACACAAGACGTTTCGGTCCCAATGACAGGACCTATATCAATTGTAAAACAAAATATAACAAACAAACAAAAAATACAAGTTTCGACCAACAAGGTTAAGCGATAGAGAGGCTGAAACATTTTAAAAGTCCTATCTCAAAGTGTGACAGCATGGGCGATCTAAATCTGGTTTGTTTGCCTCATTTTTTTAACCTTAAACCAAAAGTTGTAATTAATCCAGTGGAAAATAGTTTTAAACGAAAGTGCAAGTGTTTTTGAGTGGCTATCTGGATACAGAATTCTAATACAACTATCTAGGTGAGAAAAATTTGCATATTTCTGTCTAGTGTCAGTTTCTTTATCGTGCAAATCCTTCCAGAAGAAACAGTTATATCGATTTCTGTGTCCATATAGCCACTGTAAAACACTTGCACTTTTGTCTAAAACCAATTTCAAATGTATTTGGTACATTTTTTTTTAAATGTAATGGTTAAAAAAAGTGAAGGAAACAAACCGAGCCTGTGAGAAGAGCGTACATAAGATATTTCGATCATGGCTGCCTGCCTCCGTCAGTGGCGTCGCGTGCAATTTGGCAACAATGTATTCTATCCATTCAAACTCATGTAAAATATCGAATTCAGGGGGTGCACTGTGCACAAGGAAAATCCGATATATTTAATAAGTTTAAATGGAGCAGTTGCATTGTTGCCAGATGGCACGCGACGCCACTGGCCTCCGTTAAGTTTCAATATCACGCCCCATAAATCCTCTCTATTGCTTGGTGGAACAGGCACCAAATAATGTTTGGTCACGAGCGTAACTAACGCGCACGGGCATGTGACCGTGTGTAAGCTCTCTGGTTGGTCGAAACCGCACGCAAGATGCACGAAATTCAATGCTCGGGACCTAATATAATTTGGTCCCTGGCCTGACCCAACCTCGAAAAAAGAAAGAAAAGAACAGACTATTAAAACATAGAGAGACTCCCATCAAAGCTCACTCTGGTGGCTGTGGTCGGAAAAACTTGTGGTAGGCAACCCCCAACTTCTCTATACGTCAGTCCGTTAGTTAATGGGAGTCCGATTTTTAATAGTCTATTATTCTCTTCTCTTTTTGAGGTTAGGTCAGGCCAGTTCCATCGTGGCCATGTAGGTGGAAACTTGTGTGCTTTTTTGTTATATTTTGTTTTAATATTGACGAAGGTCCTATCATTCGGACCGAAACGTCTTGTGTTTTATTTTACACTTTTTAGCCTTGTGTCCCATTTTCTCATCGTTATTTATTTATGTGTATTATGGGCTAGTTACATTTCAACTTGTATTTTATACATACAGATAAACATTTGTTAATTAGACTTCAAGATGGGGAAACGAGGATAAAAACACAATAAAGCAAAAGACGTTTCGAGGGATCACAGTCCTCTTATCAATCATTAAAAAAAAAGAAAATGAAAATGGAACTAACCAAGATTATAGATTATCAGGTATGTTCACGTAACTTCGCGCCACTAATTCAGTGGCGTGCAGTTCAAATCACTACAGCCAAGATGGCCGACAAGAGCAGAAAACACGGCGACTCATTCGGGTGAGTCCGTGTATCGACTATCGCTCAATGTTTTCTGCCTTCCTGCAGAGGGCAGCCCAATATTTTCTGCAAAGAGTGTGCGTTTTCTGCTTTTGTCAGCCATCTTAGCTGCAGTTATTTTGAACAGCACACCACTGAACTTGCGTGGGGCGACGTCAGATACATATTTTTAGAAGTCAGCTAGATGTCAATTTTCTAGAGCCTACTAATTCTCAACAACTGCGTTCCGCCGTTCGACAGTTGTCTACGCTTAAGCAGTAAGATTTTTATATCAGCGAACCACGTCGAGTCGAAGAAAAACTTCGTGGGCCAGACGAGGATATCTAGCCAGAATAATTTAGAGTTGGGATCATTTTGCACGTAATGATATTTAGCAATATTGTTACAATAAATTATGTGTTATCGATATGAAAAGGAGGGTGGCCTGGCTTTCATTCAAATGTAAATTGCAATGTTGGATCAAAGGAAGTCCTCTGATTGTAAATTAATTTTGGTATTTTATTTATTATTCAATTGAAATGGTGTAATGTGCATTGTTTATTTTGTTGTGATTGTCAGAAGGACGCGCTGGGAAGAATCAATTCAAATTTCCAAGCCAAAAAGGTGAATTTTCTTAGATTTTTTCATGTATCGTATCGATCCGACTAGTGGATGTCTGTTTGCAAAGAAATGTCCAATGATCCTGGTTTACCAAATAAAACCTGACGTAGAAAGTAGATTAGACTGATGAGCAATGAGCATGCCAAAACATGGAAGTCATGCTGCTGTATCTTGGACTTAAAAATTCTCCCGCACCTCGCAGACGAGGTGATTGCATTCGAAATTATATATTATCTCTGAAATCAGGGATTTTGTTTTGCGGATCTATACTCTATAGAGTAATTATTTTAATTCGCATATAATAGAGTATAGATCCGCAAAACAAAATCCCTGATTTTCAGAGATAATATATATAATTTGGAGTGCAATCGCCTCGTCTGGGAGGTGCGGGAGAATTTTTAAGTCCAAGATTAAGGAGTACCTTGGAGGATTGCGTATGGGCAGTGATGAGGAAGTTCAAAACACCAAGATGGACTGGTACAAACAACAGCCGAAAGAGTTTTACGACGCGAGAATCCGCAAGCTCGAGACACGACTTCACAAACGCTCCAATGTGAATGGTGATTACGTAGAAAAGAGATGTAAGTCCTCTAAAAAGTCTGCTGTCATTTTCGTCTCAATAAAAATGTTATTTTTAAAACGAGAGCACAATGTTTGGCATTTTTTTGTAACTTTTTTCCTTAGTTCAAAAAAATCGGCGGAGTTGGCGGGAAATCTTTTGACATATGAGAGCGGGGAAAGTTCAATAAGTCAAGCAATTTTCAACATTTTTTCAATCGGTTTAAACCATTAAATTTTAGACCATTTTTGCTACAAAATGGTGTAAGTATTTAGTTTCTTTCTACGGCCAATGAAAAACCTAGGAACGAAGCGTTCTTCTTACTTTTTGAACAGCCCTCTTTCATTCTCGAAACATCAGTTGACACTGCTAAATATCAGTCGTTCGTAAATATTGAAATTTGATAATCTTTTATTTTCCAAGAGTTGAAGGCTGAAATAATTCCGTTATCGTGAAATCACCCTTATGACATATATATATTAGCCCTTTTGTAGTTATACCTATTGTTGTTTCATCCCCCATAGATATTTTGAATACGCGCGCAGAGTAAACGGGAAGGGAACAAAGTTTTCGCGGATCTTTTTGACCTTTGTCCAGTGACCCATTGCGGGGCATGATCGATATTTTCGACGGAGGTGGTGTGCGACGATATTTTACGCACCATTAAATGCGACGGTTTCAAGATGGTCGCACCGAATAGACGCGCGGCCGCGGCGCTGCGCTGGGCCGGACTCGTACCCCGGCCTCTACTCGCCGCGCCAGCCGCCAGTACACTGTCAGATTTGGCAAAATAAATCATCGGATTTCTCAATAGTGTTGATACAAAATTCGGCGATTTTTTTTGTGTGCATCATGTGGCATCAATGCTGCCCGCTTCCAAGTTACGTCACGCTGTGCTCTCAACAAGTTGCACCGCTGCGTGTGCCACCCTCCTCCCCCCCCGACACTCATCAACCCCGCGATTCAATACCAGAGTTGCCGTTTTGTGAGTGATAATGGGTCTGTTGCGTACTTTTGCTACACCAATATGTCACACAGAGACAATAGGTATACAGGGTGTTTCTGGTTGAACTTCGGAAACTTAGGGAGCCGATTATTCAAGTTAAATTTAGACTATTTTTTCCTTAAACATCGGGCCTTAAAATGCTTCCCTTCGGAGCTGCGATTTTTCAAAGTTTGGAAAAAAATTTGGTTGTATTGAAATTGCGGCTAAATTTATAAATACTTCCATTTTTCTTTATAAAAAACACAACATTTCAGACCCTTGCATCTGCCTCATTCTACGGACACTGAAAAAAAAAACAAGTTGGAACTTGCAACACTGGAACAGTGTTAGCAAAGAGAGCATGAGTGTCGGCCGTAAATCATTGTAAGTGTGGAGTTCCATATTGATAGTACAAAACTGCGACAAAGTCAATCGCAACGCTGCATTTGTGTTGGTATAACAGTGATCGCTGTAAAAATAACTTGATAGGTCAAAGTGGGAATGAAAATTTACTTATAGCGTGTTGAAACAGTTGTTCACGAGGCGAGGTGAATACTGTGGTTTTGAAAATCGATTTCGATAGTGATAGTTCTTTTAAAATCGGATGACGCAATACCAATCCTAGCAAGCCGCAAAGTCTAGTTTAGTTATTTGGGATTTTTTTAGATTTCTCTCGCCTGAACCAAAGTCATCAGGAAGGAAATTTTTAAATACCAATCCTAGCAAGCCGGAAAGTCTAGTCTAGTTATTTGGGACTTCTATAGAATTTTCCTCGCTTGAACCAAAGTCATCACGATGGAAATTCTTCGTCTTTATGGTTTCAGCTTTTTTTTCTCAGATTAAAAAATGAATGTTAATATTGATCAAATGTCATCCGACACTCATAAAGGGCCCCTTAAAGGAACGAAATATGAACGAAAAAAGCTCATTCGTTTTTTAAGGGATTAAACGGTCCAGAGAGACGAAATTCGCGGATACAGAGTATCCAAGTTTGTTTCAATGTTCGATCTGACAAGACCGTGCCCCTTTGAAAAATCGATATCTCGATAGTGAATCGATGTTTTGCAATTCGGTTTGCCCGGTCAAAAGCGCTTGCTTGTGACTGACAACCTCAAAAATTTCAGATCCATCCGAGTTTTTTTAATGACCTTACAGGCCCTCTCGCGGCCGCAGTTAGACATTTCTTGTCAGAGTTACGCTGAAACGGGGAGTAGTCCCCCCCCCCCCCCAAGATGATTTTTTTTGGCTCGAAACTGCATGGGCCCCTCTCGGGACATCATTGGGCCCCGAAAAGAAGCGGAACCGATATAATACGGCACACGACTGGTTCGTGAGAGACGAAATTCGCCTTTTTCCAGCCTCCAGCCCCCCTCTAAGGTCGATTGACAAGACCGCGCGCCTTTGAAAAATCGATATCTCGAGAACGAATCGATGGATTGCGCACTGCGGTTTGGATTGGGCGGTAGCTTCAGCTTTTAGAAAATTCTTGAAAAAAATTCAGATCCATCCAAGTTTTTAAACGGATCTTATGGGACCTCCGCGGGCGCAGTTAGACATTGTACGTGAGACTTACGCTGGAGTTGGGCCACCCCCCCCCCCCCCCCGATATAGACTTTATCGGTCCGACATTTGTCAGGGCCCTTAATGAACTTCATGTGAACTCAAAAAACTCACATATGACTTCTCAGGGCGCATGCTAGGTCCATGAGAGTCGAAATTCGCGGATTTTAGAGAATCTTAGATTTCTGACCCTATACCGCGCGCCTTTGAAAAATCGATATCTCGAGAGTAAATCGATGTATCGCAATCCGGTTTGAACCGATAAAAAGAGTAAGCTTCCCGGTACTCGCCTTTAAAAATTTTTGGATCCATCTGATTTCATTTGAGACCTTACTTGAGTTACATGGCCCCCAGTTGGAATTACTTTTTTCGGAGTTACGCTGGCAAGGGGGTCGCTCCCTCTCTTGGAAAACTGTGGAGGGGGCCCTTTGCTGGGGCATACATTCTATTTTTCACCTTTTTTTTTTTTTTTTTTTTTTTTTTTAATTTTTATTTTTGGTCTAATCTAAGTTGGGGGAGGAGGAGGAGAGTACCTGCAAGTCAACCGGAAATTTTACTTTTGATAGTGGCTGGGGGTCGAGGGTGCGGATTGCGGACTTTTAATTGTTGGGGGGTTTACAGGGTGGCCGTGTCTAAACTTATGAGAAAAGAAGGCAACCACAGACCGGAAGAACGTTCAATTTCTGGTTCAGAGACCATGGACAAAGACATGGGCACCCGCAAAACAATTGCCCGGGGGGGCAACTTTTGAATGTCAATGGAAGGTCTAGGGGACACCACCTAGAGACGGGCAAGTCTAGAGAACCCCCCCCCCCCACTTCCGCCCAAAATAGAAAATAAATCAATTATCCTTCCAAATGGTAGAAATTGTAAGTGATTGTAGCATGTTTGTATCAAAAATAATTCTATTTTTGACGTGTTTGATATTATGAATAAAGTGACAGCATCAGATGATAGAAATAGTAAAAAGCTAAGTACAACTATTCCTTCTTTATTTTCATTGTCCTGATGAATTTAAGAGTTAACCTATTTAAAATTTAAAAAAACCAAAACTCTTGCCTATACATTCTCTAATCATGTAATTATCGACCCGAGGATTCTGAATTTTAAGGAAGTTCGCAAAATTCTCGTTGCCAACGGTAGTTGCCAATGTAGACACGTTCATACTAGTAGATTTTAAACTTCTTTCGGCGAGGGAGATGACGGGGGGGAAGGATGATGTCGTCTGAATCAGGAGGGGGTGGGGTAAAAATCAGGGGGAGATCTAGATCTGGGGGGGGGGGAGAGGAATCCTGAAACGGGGGGCGAGCTGTATAGTGGCAAGGGGTGGTTGGGCACCACTGCTTTGGGGGGGGGGTTTCTTCCCCCCCTGCCCCCCCCCCTAAATTACGCCCATAATTAAAATTTTAAAGTAAACTAAGAATAAAGTTTGTTAACTCTTACTCCTTTCGTTATTATTTGATCTTCGAATGTTCCGATTCTTTTTTTTTGTAAAGTTTTGATTTTTCTGAATGGGGGGGGGGGCCGCGCCGCCCCTCGGGGAGCGCCCATTGACAGATAAGGGAGAAAGGTAAGTTGGGAAAGCGCACGGGAATCCCGGGGTAGTGTGCCGCAAAAATTTCTACCAATGGCGGATCCAGAAAATTCTTTTAGGGGGGGGGGGGGTTCACGCCTATGAATTTTCAAATTTGCAGGGAGGAATTTATGGGATTTTTTTGTTGAAAAAAGGCAAAGGCTACCGTGAGTTGGGGGGGGGTGCCTTTCCCGAATCCGCCGCTGATTACCATGTAACACTGGGCCACGATGACCGATGTCGCATAAAACCAGGTAGAAGACCCGTGGCGGGCGTGGCATCCGTGATGGCTGTGAAATTGGGATGAAGTAGATGGACACACATCATTCATGCAATCTGCACAACGCGGCAAGCAACTGTTGTAGGTGTAGGTGCAGTAGTTCGTGGGGAGGGCAAAGGGGACGGGAGGTCGTCGCAAAACCATGGACGAAGATATAACTAAGGACTGCCGACTGTTGTTAGTCCCGTTTTGCTCTCGACCCCAGCGCTCCAAGCAGCGGTCAGCTGAACTACTCTTTCAAGTGAGCGATCCTGGCGATGTGTCCATGCTCACTGCTGTGCCCGCTAAAACCGTTAGGCAGACTCCTCTGCAGAGAGCCGTGAGATTTTTAGGGATGACAAAAACACCGTAAACCGCTGCTGCAAGTTCGCAGTCCTGCTGATGCCAAAAGAGCCGTGAGATTTTTGGGATGACAGTGAGACAGAACTCGACGAAAACTGCATTTGCTAAGTGGGGGTTTTCTACGGTGCCTTCGTTTTATTATTATTTACGTTTCCCTTTTGACTCCAGATTAAGTACTGAAATAGTATGCTTGTCTTAAATTAAGTATACTCTAACTAAAATACCATGATTATTTTTTGTTATTTACATCTAGCTGCTGCTGTCAATCATGGATGAAAATGTACTTACTGTTACGAAGTACCCACATATATTTGAATTTGAATTTTTTTATTTGAAACCAATTTAACAAAAAAAGTAAAGAAAGGAAAGTTTCCCCTGCCACGAGCTAGTCGAGTGGCAGGTTCACTGAAACATAAATTAACAGCAAAGAAATAATAAGAAGTAAAGCTTTCAAAAAATGAAATGAGATTAAAATCACAACGAAAATTATAAGTTATAAAAAAAAAAAAAAAAAAAAAAAACCAAATTTCATGTGTGGAATTCCATTGTGAATTCAGTGGTGATAGCGATCGTTTGTAAATTTTTCCCAACACATATTAGAAAGGAAAATAATTCCATGACTATTTGAGAATTTGCGGTTTTTTTTTTTGGGCTTCCCTAAAAAATCTCACTAAATCATTCCTAATTGTAAGTAAAATTCTGAAGATTGTCAAAATTAGACGGAGTGTGCGAGATTCGAACCCCCGACTTCAATAGTAAACCTAGTCGGATTGCTTAAAACTTTATCACTTGCGCTATGTGGCTGAGGTGACGAGCACGCTGAAAATATAATTTATAGGGCAACTCAATGGCACTTGGTAGTTCAGACTTCCGCTGCTAGGTGTCACGCCTGTTTATGACCACCGTTGAGCAAGACAGCACACATCGCCGAAGTTTTGTCATCTGTGTCATCCCAACTTTTTTCACGGCTCTCTGCGTATCGTAAAAACCAAAACAGGCGTTGGAGTTGGTCTGTTATGGCATGGCTGTCAACTGTTGTCGGCGACCCAAGAGGATCAGATAACTCAGTATCTCAATGGAAGATCGAAAGCAAGGGAAATTCTGAATCAACTTTGGACAAGGTAACAGAAATCATCAGCAAATTAAAAGAGTCGCCTGATCTCTACTAATAAAACAAATGTCTATGTACTCTTTCTTGTTTGATTCCGTTTTGAGGTTAACTGTGATGTATAGTATTTCAGTCCTTGATTAATCAGTTTCGACAATTCAGGAATCTTTCAAGAAATACTCCAGACGTTTGCTTTTTAGCGGATTTTGCTTCCTTTTAATTCGCTGATCATTTGTTCCCTTCGTTCAATCGTGATTCAAATTACCTACACGGTATACATTTGCGGGAAGGCATGGGAGAAAGGGAGCCGGAGCGGCCACCGCTGCAGCGGTTCGTTTTTAGTTGACCCTTACTGCTGCTTGGAGCGCTGCGGTCGCGCTCGAAAACCCGCTAACAGGTTTTAACAGGGGCGGAGATAGGAAGTCGGCAGTCCTTAGTTATATCTTCGTCCATGGCTCGGAATGGTCTTAAAATTTTCCTTAGGATTTGATCTAGAACGCAACGTTCTTACATTTTCGAAAAGTTAACTCTAGCTCTCGCAATTAACGATTAAAGGCGGAAAAAGCATGGTTTCTGGACCGCGGAACAGTGGCGTTATCTAGCAGATGAGAATCTTACTACAGGTCGCTGAGGATTCACCTTAAAACGCAACGCCGATCGCGTTCCCCCAAAACGAACTCTTTTAGCGGACCGAAACATCAACAATAACAGGATTGGAAATTTGAAATCATCTAAATGCATTTTAAATCGCAGAATACACGAAACATGGACACAATCCTCTGATATAAAACCTCAATATCTCATACAGAAAATTTCGTTGAAGTCTGATCCAAATTAGTAACGTAATTACATTCCCAAAAATGCTTAACCTCAATCTTGGCCAAAAACTCCCGCCACAAAGAAAAAGCGACAAATTGGGAGGACACCGGATTGGCGGAATCACATGGGTCAATCGGTCCTCGAGGACCCGTTCTCGATACTGAAACCAAGCGATCCCCCGAGCGGACCCCCGAACCATGCCGTTCCTATAAGAAAAGCATTATTGACCTTGTAGAAACGATTTCAATAGAGCATGACACTCATGCTCTAAAAAAGATTGGACCAAAATCATTACAGTATACGTAAACCTTTGTAAGGGATAGTACAATTACCAGAATTCTAGTATTTGTACCATAGTTCTTGAAAACTTGTAGGCAATTCTGGTTCTATGACCATATTCTGGTATTAACACCAGAATTTTTTGGTCAAAGTACAAGACTTTCGGTCGTTCACATATCGGTCTGCTTCTAGCAATATGACGAGAATTTGGTATTATGAATGACTATCGCTTTCTTCAATGTAAGAATCAAGGTTCTATAATTTTTATTGCTTTAGCAAAAGTACGGAACGGACCCATTAAAATCTCACCACGCGGCATCACTGTTTCACGACACGCTGATATTCCTCGCTTGTTGCACTTACACACAGCAAGTTTTTATGACTTCAAAGATGCATCGATGCGGAAATGAAAAATTGATTAAATGTGCCCGACATCCTTAACTTTGTGCGATGGTCCGTATGGCCTTCAAATTGTTCGCGCGACAAAAAGAGTGCAAGAGAAAGGCTCTAATTTAAATTATGTCGAAACAAACACGAACAATAGTATAGGGGGGTGAAAAAAAACAAAATGTTGAATCATCTCGATGAAAAATGGAACCATTTTTCATCGAGAACTAACCAAAAACTTGAAATTTCAAAAAACCAAAAAAGTCCCTCTGGGGAATAGGAAAAACAACATCTCTTCAAAATTTGAATGCATATGGATCAATAATTCAAACCGTATGCTGGGTTTCACGTTTTATGGCAACAGACAGACGGACAGACGAACGGACAGACGCCACAGACAGTTTGCGTACTCACTCCTATCTCACCCTCCGTAGACGATTTGAATGTATTAACCCCGGGTCATTTTTAATAGGACGACTCATGTGTGCCCTACCAATCCGAATGGACTTTCATCAACCAAAAAATTAGCCCTTAACCCATTGGAACAAAATCAACGAGATGTCTACCATGTTTTGAAGGCGATGGCGGCACGAATACCTTCACACTCTCCAAACTTCTGCTAAGTGGCACAAAACCCATCCAAACATGGAAGTAGGAGCCTTGTTTGTTCTCTGAGACAAGCTTCTACCACCATTACACTGGAAGTATAGTAGAGTGGACCTTTCGATCAAGGTCCATCTCGGTAAAGACCGCTATGTACGCGGGTAGTGACTCTCCAGACATCCCGCGGAATTGTACGGAATTACACCTCCTAGCCACATTATTATGGTCAAATAATATTGAAACTTCATGAGTGAACATTCTTTAGGATATAGTATCTAACATGATGAAAGCCAATTACTCGTATTTTGTAATCATCATGATTTATTTACTTAGATGTAGAGGGCCAAGTATCGAAACAGAATACCTTGAAAATCTCTGGGCCATTGCAATACTTTCTATATACCTAGCATTGCTAGTATCTAGTGAGAACGTAGAAACAGGTTGCAAACTTTTGCTGCAGTATTGTGGAAGGTAGATTTTGATGTAAAATCACGTACGAATCACATTAAGAGCATCAAACAGTCTCAAAATCTACTTATAATAAACCCACAACAGGCAATTTTAGGGGAGCCTAAGATGGCAGTCTCAACCCTGCATGATTGCACCTCGAACACCAAAAGATGACCGACGACGGCAATTTATATTGTTGGCAGAATGTGAAGAAACTATAGGTAGAATTTGCCGACAATCTAACCCGTCAATAATAGGCGATAAAACGTGCGCGCAACCTGCAACCTTGAAACGGCCGGTTTATGGTGGCAACATTTTATTCGAAAGGTTAGCTTTAAAAGCCTGCTGGAATTCAATTCAATGTGATATATCAAAATTCTGCAGGATTCTAAGGTGACAACTCTTTACATTCTTTACAACTTCGATGATTGCAAATGTGACGTAAAAAAAATGAAAACTACTGTTGTAGTATAACTATGTCAACGATATAAAAAAGTGAGCATGAAAGACGAGGTTAAGACTGCCGCATTTAATGAGAGCGAGAGAGAGAGAGAGAGAGAGAGAGAGAGAGAGAGAGAGAGAGAGAGGGAGAGAGAGAGAGAGAGAGAGAGAGAGAGAGAGAGAGCAATAGAAATGCCTAGTTTTTCTGAGTATCTTTTTTTTATTTATTTATTTTAAAGGTCTATATAATGTTGAGCACGCATTTAAAGTGATGCATCAACAGGATTTTATTTATAAGACAAGATTGTAAGAGAGGTATCTCATCGAAGATTTACTTTTTAGAATAACACTTATTGTAAGTGAAAACATTTTACCAAAGCTTGTTGAAAGTTTAGCAAAGATACCTTATGTTCCTAACAGACGGCAAACGCTGTTTCAGTGGATTTTCTCCCATATATGAGTGCATTTTTGAACGGAAATTTAGGATATTAAATCAAACAATGAATGTTAACTTTTTACGATTCTGCTTTCTACAAAAATTTTAAGTTATGCCTATAGTTTCCACGACTAAGACTGACGAAACAACAGGGTTACAGATTAAATTATGCATTTGGAGGTTGGAATCACCCAAATTTTATCGTTGCTGTTATGGAATAGGCGGAAATCTGGCAGAAATCCAGGTAATTTTCACCTCCAAAAGCATTGTTTAATCTGTAGTATCATCACACAGTACATATCATTTGAAAATTGCAAAAAAAAAAAAAAAAAAAAAAAAGGGGGGGGGAGAGTACGCTTCACACTGCAAAATTTACAATTAAAAAAATTCCAAATTAGAAAAAAAATTTTAACTAAAATTTCAAAAGATATTGCTAGTCGATCAAACAAATTGCTAGTAAAGTAAAACCTACTGATGCAAAATCAGTAATATTTGCTGGTAAAGTAGCAACTCATAAAATGTAATTTTTGCAAGGTAAAAATAATTTCATATTTTGTCATAGTTTGAAAGTACAAAACTTAGTTAAGTGTAAGAGAGATGGCTCTAACTTTGCTACTCAAAATAAAACGGACCAATCAATCAATCTTCCTCTCTTTTTCGGTTTTTTGTTTTTTTCTCTGACTTCATATCCTTTATCCTTCGTCCATCTCTCTTGCTCCTCTTCTTTGCCAGAACGCATCTCCAGTGGACAAGCTCCAGGTTTGTCACTTAGTCCTTTTAATCCCCTCTTTTGCCGATTAATTAGGTTATCAGTTTCGTTTCTTTTAAATGGTTACTGATGGTGATGCGCAATGCCAAGCCGCGACCCACAACACACCGAGCGTGGAAAAGGCCGCTAACACTGGCGCCCGTCGTGTAATTCGGTGTTGCCAACTCATGCTTTTGAAATTCTCAATGGGTATGTTGCGTACTTTTACTACAACAATATAGAACCTTGATTCACACGTAAAATTTGGCAGAAATAACGATTCCCACATTACAAACGTTCAAAAACCACTCATCAACTCAGGAAACCACTGCAATTTTAAACAGCCAGCATTACACTAGACATTGTTTGCACGCCGGCATACTATTACATAGACAGAACCACCGTGTATATGTAAACAGCATCGTAACAACAAAATGATGGAATGTTCATTCTGGTTACATAATATATTAGCTGAATATGCCGTCTGGTCTTCTCTGGTTTATCAAAGATTACAAAATAATATAAGAAATGAATATGCATATTTAAACGAAACACTTTTTTTTTTTTTTTTTTTTTTTTTAGTTTTGTTTAAACGAAATGTTTTCAAGTCTTGTTGATGTTTACATAAACGCGGTGGTTCCGTCTTTGTAGCTGTAAGTCGGTGATAAAAAAGTTTATAGTGTATAGCGAGGGTTGGTTGAAATGGAAGTGATTTCCTTGGTTGAAGAGTGGGCTTAGAAAGTATTTAATGTGTGCATCGTTATTTTCGGCGAATTTTACGTTAGGATCAACGTGTCATATTGCTGTAGCAATAGTACGCAAAACAAAGCGAAGAAATAGAGACCATGTTGAAGTTTTAAACTTTACGCCAAAATCAACCCGCAGCCCTCAGTAATCATGCCTCCTGGACACTAAAGTAAACTGAAGCCATCTAATCCATCCAAATAAATTACATTTGCCTTGTTATTTGACATTATGTCTAGAACATTTTTTCTTTTGAACAAGTGCGAGAGTGATAAACAATTGACTAATATTATTTGAAAATTGATTGCTGGAGGTTTTCCCGTTCACTCAGATGCTTGGATAGTATTGAGAAATCAACTGAACAGTAAAATTTTCTTGCAAACTCGACTTAAAAAATATAGTTTTGTGGAAAAGCATTTAAAAATTTGTTATTTATTTCACTACTATATCAGAACCTTTCAAGTGCGAAGGATTTTGGCTGTTTAAAGGATTGTTTTTCACAAGATGTCTTTCAATTTATGATTCACGTTGGCCTAGAAGTTACTTTATAATAGTAAAGTTGTCTAATATGCCCCCTCTTTACAAGGAACGCTTTTAAATTCAGTATGAGATAACAGTGCGAAGTCCATTTCTATGATGTCTGATTATATGATCCAAAAAAATCGATAAAGTAACCACGGCACTATATGATGATGCCGATCCAATGCATATAACAACAAATCAATTAATGGTATATAAGCGTTGTTTAATTCGAAATTGGCGCGTTCGGCAACAGTGGCTGCTGCCCATCGGTAGCAAACTGTACACATGCATGGATCGGACGCAGCATTTCTAACCAGCGCGCCTCCGTTTTAATAAACTAATCTCCCGATTTAAATTCAATTACCGCTTAATTTTCGCGCTCTCTATTCGCGTCTCTTAGCCAGCCCTCCCGTTCCCCCCGGTCCCCCCTCTCCCCCTCTGCGGACCCTTCCCTCTCCACCGCCGTTCGTCCGAATTTTCAATTCTTGATGCGCGCTCAAAATGTCTGGTGCACTCGTCATTAGTGGGTCTGCCGATCAGAACCAAATTTGAAATAGCTACCTCCCTATATACATATATACATGATATTTGTCCGTTTTAAATAATGTCAACTAATTTGACTCGGCTTTCGATTTTGTTCGGATATCGCGGTCGGTAATTTTAATCTCGACATGACGGAAATATACGTAATTGTTTGGATGAATATGGAGGATTCGACTCAAACGCGATACCGCACATGAGCTTCCCGCGCTAATTTCAATCCGATAGAGAGCGCCACAATTCGAATTGATAAATTCCCGATTTTTTCCCGGTGATCTGAATGTAATATACTGTTTTAGTGCGGTGATATTTAAAATGAATATTAAAATAACAAAACATTACTCAAACTCGGAAATACATATCTATGAAAATTGCCAGTATGTTTTGATAATTGACAGTTTAAATTATGAAAACATGAAAATTACATTATGAAAACAATGACAAAAAATGTAACATCAAAAAAAAAAAAAAAAAAAAAAAAAAAATTTAAATAAAAATATCTTTTTTTAGAGCATGAGTGTCATGCTCTATTGAAATCGTTTCTACAAGGTCAATAATGCTTTTCTTATAGGAATGGCATGGTTCGGGGGTCCGCTCGGGGGATCGCTTGGTTTCAGTATCGAGAACGGGTCCTCGAGGACCGATTGACCCATGTGATTCCGCCAATCCGGTGTCCTCCCAATTTGTCGCTTTTTCTTTGTGGCGGGAGTTTTTGGCCAAGATTGAGGTTAAGCATTTTGGGAATGTAATTACGTTTCTAATTTGGATCAGACTTCAACGAAATCTTCTGTATGAGATATTGGGGGTTTTTTATCA